>OMLF01015763.1:41346-51939 GCA_900302615.1 Holocentrus rufus
CTGCAGGGAGCAGAGGATGCAATTGCCCTCTAAGAATGGAGTCAGTGGTCATCCTGATATCCAAGCTTTTACAGCAAGATCCTTTGTTTTGCTGACTAATCGCCTATTGATTTTAACAAGTTGTTAAGCCCAAATAAGGATGTCAGGCCACTGCCAAGCCACTGCTCTACCTGTAGAGGCTCCAAGACCACAGTATCCCCTATTGGACATGTCTATTTAAATCGATAACATGTGGATATACAGACGATTATGTTTCACTTTGGAGACATTTGAATATTTCCAAGGAGAGCAAGCTGCGTAATGTCGGGATTGGGTGTTTTCTCCTTGTTTCATGCATATTTCCTCCTGTGGTCTATGTGGGAGGATGTGTGTCTGAGGAAATATGAATATAAATACATGTGACACAGTATCAAGCATCTCTCCCTCATACTGTATGCAAGTTATGATGGAATGTGTCAAGCCTGAAAAAAGGGGGAAAATTACAAATCAAGTCAGAGCTGAATGTTGGATGTACCTCCACCTTGCTGTTGCTGCTGATGCGTGGAAAACAGTTCCTGGATGCCACCTGGATTCACTGTTGCGCTGGTCTATCCACTAACAGTGAAAGCCAGCAGGTCCTTTGCATTATATTTGATACAACCACAGAGAGAACATAACAATGCCAGCTTGTTTCCATTTCAGTAGACCTTGGGGCTGCAAATGAATAATATATTGGAGGCAACTCAGGGGTAAATGAATAAATCGAGAGGAAGATTTAAAGGCGGATCGTAAAGTCTCGTAGAGCCAGAGCACTACCTGGTGGCAGAGTCAGACATTGCACATGATGACACTACAAAAGGCAGAGGGAATGCAGAATTAACCTGCATATGATGTCACATTATCATAGTTACAGACAGGAATTGTTCATACACTATGTCGAAATGCATAAAGTATTCTCTGAATACATTTTCTTTATTTGTCTCTTTGGAAATAAATGTCAATTAATAATAACGATAATAATAATAATGCTAATTATATCATCACAATTATTATTATTATGATTATTATTACGATTAGTTATTATTATTATCATCATCATTATTACTTTTATTGTTGTTATTATCATTATTATTGGTAGTAGTAGTAGTAGTAGTACTAAATATTCGTCAATTTGTCATTTAGAATAAGATGATGATGATGATGATGATGATGATGATTTAATATTTGCCAATTTGTAATTTCCTAGCAAACAAAAATGGCTGATTCCATTTCTACAGCTGGTATCATGATGGTCGAAACGAGTCTGATTGTCACCACATTTCGACTCTACTCTTTGAATACAGAAACATAACATTCATAGGCCTATCTGCATAACCATAATAACAACTCTTAATTCTGCAATATTCTGCACAGTCCTTGTCAATGGATGAGGAAATATGATTGTTCCGCTCCCCATTAAGATGAAACCGTGTGCATAATCGCCGCATCCATGCTGGAGGTAATTAATAACGATGACCCTGGCGACTTTTCAACTGCATCATATTCATTTTAATGATGATGTGTCACACAAGCAGCCGGAGGGGGAGACACCAAGCTCTCCGTGAGCTGGCAGACCCAGACCACGGCCTCCCGAAGCTGACAGACCAGGTGAATAATTGTCCATGGCATCTTATTACGTTGCTGGCATGATCTGATTTACCGCACCAGCAAATGGTGGGAATAAACCTAGTGTTGTCGTGGGTATTGAATTAATATGCTTTATGCACAAATGGATCCCACACAGAAGCAAGATATATCGTGCAAGATAACAGAATTTTAATCTGGTTGTAATAAATTCTGTTTGTTTCCCTCGGCCTGTTTATGACACTGCTGAATCCCTGCAAAGTTCGGTTTCTTTAAACTTAAAATATCCTATATACTTCCCCCTCTGTGCGGAAGTGGCCTTGTCTGACTGCATTTTGCATGAAAACTAAGTTTGACAGTAAGGCCAGAGATGTCGTGGTCTTTAGGAGAGGTTTAAGCACGCATCGGGAGACATGCACGCACTCCTTTCTCCAAAAAGAACAAAATTTGCCTAACAGTCAAATTATTACAGAGAGAGAACAAGTTGGATTGTTTTCAAATCATTCACAGCCTGCAGAAGCATGAGTTTGTTTTTTTCTTTATTTGTCCTGTCTTACATTGTATTTTCAATTGTATTCATCAGATTTTTAAATGATTCACTACAATAAAGTACATCTGATATCATGTAGCAAGTATACAGACACCGTCTCCCTACTTTTTTGTTTCCTTGGCAATTCTGCGGATACTAGGCAGTTTTCATATTCATTGTCCTGATAAAATGCTCTTAAAATAAATATGGAAACTAATTCTGAGATTCTACATGCCTAGATTCTTCCTATAACGAGACACTTCAGAAAACTACAACTCCCAAGATTATTTAAAACAACTGCTGCAAGAAACCGAAATCTGATTGGCTGCTCTGAACCCACGTGACTAAATTGGACCAATGGTGAAAGACCTAAACAGGAAGTGTTCCTAGTTATGAATCGCAGCCAGTGACACAACGTGAAAGTCAATTCTCAAGGAAAAGAACTGAGATACCGAAAAAATACAATTAAATATGTTATTACTGCTGTCGTCAGTTGGTTACAACATACTGAGCCTTTAACCTTTTTTGTCTTCAAAGGCTCAGCCCTCTCATAATGCTTCAAGCTGCAGTTAAAACGTTTGTGTTTGCACCAAGCCTTTCAGTATCTCGGGGAATCTTGTTTAGTATCCGACGTTACTGCAAGAAGACACCGACAAAACTCAGAGTATCCGAGGCACTTTCAGGTGCTGAATTAGGAGCAAATATCAAAGTACAGGTACAGTGCACTTTGTGTTATAATATTAGTGTGCTAATTTGTGCTAACTACAGTGTAAACCACGTACCTTAAATTAAAACAGGGCTACACTGAGCTATTGTACTTTATTTTTTTTATTATTTTTTTTAGAAATTAATTTAAGAGGGCCATTGCAAAACAGTTGACTAGCTAATATTTTAAATATGCCCCTACTAGCATCTTGTTTTGAATTAGGGCTGCACTTTCAGTAATTTAATTTTCATACATCGCTTACCAAATTACCTCAAGAGGGCTGTTCCCAAACAGTTAGCTGACTTTTTATTTTGCATTTAAATATTTAAGTAGCAACCTGTTTCTTTAATAGAGAATGGTATGCAGTGTTACTACATCCCTAGATTACCAGCACTACAGGCTAACGTTACTAGTAAGAAAGAGTGAAATGACCAGAGCTGTGTTGCCCTGACAGTAGATGCAACAGAATATTCCTGTTAGCCAAGAATGATCAACTTTGTGTGATTTTATTTATTTTTCAATTTTAGGGCTGGGTTCGCTCTGTGAGGTCTCAGAAGGAAAACCTCTTTCTTCATGTGAATGATGGGAGCTCCTTGCAGCCCCTGCAGATTGTCTCCAGTTCACAGCTGAATGATCCGTGAGGGTTTATTCTGTTGTTGTCCCTTGTACTCCGTCTGTAATACAGTCACTTAGTCATTAATTTTGCATTTTCCTAAAGTACCTTTTCTTTTTCATAAAGGTTGCTCACGTTTGGAAGTGCTGTTGAAGCCACAGGTTGCCTTAAGAAAAGTCCAAACCCAAAACAGCCAGTTGAACTTCAAGCAGACCAAATCCATGTAGTTGGGGAATGTAACCCTGTGGTAAGTAAAGTGGTCTCTCCAAACGGCCTTGGCACATCTTCTGACTCACTGTAGTGGTTTTGAATTGCACCTCCTCTGTGTGATAGCTTGATGATGCTGTAGTTGTCAAGATATAATTTTAAATTGTCTCTTTGTTGTCTTGTTTTAGGATTTCCCATTCAAAATTAAAGAGAGACATGGCCTTGAGTATATTCGCCAATATCCTCATCTGAGATGTAGAACAAATGTGTTTAGTTCCCTGTTGAGGATACGAAGCGAAGCTACGGCAGCGATTCAGTCATATTTCAAGGTGAGACCATCAGTGGAAGATGTTTTTGCAGAATGCACAGCAAGACTCGTTCACTTTGTTTTTTTTTTTTTGCAGGAGAATGGCTTTGTGCAGATTCACACTCCAGTGATCACCTCAAATGACTGTGAAGGGGCAGGGGAGCTCTTTCAAGTTGAGGCAAGTTTCTACAGATGTGTTCTCAACTGTGCTGAAAATGACTTGTTTTTTGTTTTTGTGCAACTGCAAAATCTTACAAACATAACCTGCTTTCACCGTAGCCGTCTGGCCACCAGGAGGAAGAGGATCACAACTTTTTTTCCGTCCCGGCGTTCCTGACTGTGTCTGGTCAGCTGCATTTGGAGGTGATGTCAGGGTGAGATAAACAGAATTAGCCGCTTCAACCCTGCTGGGCCCATCAGTGCCTTTGTTATTGCTGTATGGCTGAGCTTTGTTCAAACCCACAGAACTTTATTTTGAATTCTAGTAGAGATCCCAAAGTTATCAAAGATCCCAGATATGTCCCGCTGAATTACAGGGAAATGTGTATAAAATGATGCGCGAGACATCAAGATATTTTCTATTTGATGTAATGATGCAGCCATAAAACAGTGTCTTCTTGAGTTTAACTATTCCATTGAATATACGTGTGATGTAACTTCAGTGAAACGCTGCAACCAGCAGCTACAGAACATTGTTGTACAAGATGGAAAAATATGGTTGTTTTTTCTAACTTTGAAGTTACTAAAAGGGAAATTAAATGGAAAATCAGGGTTCAAGGGATTATTTTTTCTTAAAGCAATAATCTGCAAATTTTTTGATTTAGCTACACGAAGAGCGAAAGAGGTGGCCAAAAAAAAAGAATTAAAGTGTAAGAGACAGATTTATGTACATACACACACACACACACACCACATTTTTTCATTCTTTTTTTTCCTCCTTGCACTCTTTCAGGGCTTTTTCTAGAGTCTACACATTTGGGCCAACTTTCCGTGCCGAGAACTCCCAAAGCAGGCGCCACCTGGCTGAGTTTTACATGGTGGAGGCTGAGGTTTCCTTCACACAGTCCTTAGAGGATCTCACCAAGGTATGTCATTGTCCTTGAGCTCCACCATATCAGTCATTCTGCCATATTCATTCCATGAGCCAGTTCTGTTTTGTTGACCTGAAGCTGCACTGGGTAATAATTTTATGCAAAACTAAGCATGTTTTATTTGCCTGAGTCAGAAAGTTGGGTAGGAAATAAGTGTACCATCAACCCCCCTAATTTAGACCCTGTGGATTTGCCCTATTTGCCCAAATGAAATTTTGGATCTGTGTTTGTGCACTTCTCCACCCAGAGGAAGTGTGAATCCAAATTAAGAGTGAAATACAAACTGTATTCCAAACAGCAGTGAAAGATGTCCTCACTAGAGGTGAGAGATATATTGATGTTAGTAAACTGATACTGAGATGCGGGACAAGATATCATCTGGGATTTGAGTTATCATGATATGGGAAAAGTGCTGTCTTTTCCTGGTTTCAAAGGCTGAATTGCTGTAATGGAGTGCAATTTTTTGAACCTACTAAACTTATATAGCTGTCCTGTCATTTGCCTCTCCCTGCTTGATCATCATATACACATTAGTGATGATTGTTTATCAAAAAGTTCTTGTATATCTTATGAAAACACCAATTGTCATTACTACAATATTAGTGATTGAGGTTAGAGGTGCAAAGATTGATTTTGTACGCATCACCCAGCTCTACCCACCAATCCCATTTGTTGTCCTTTTAAATAAAGTGACCACAGACCGGCTCGATTGGTTAAGATGTCCGTGCTGTGTGCAGTGTACTTGCATCACGTGAACTGATCTCCCGATCTGTTGACGTTCTGATGTTTCTAACAGTGACCTATGGCTGCCATTTGGAGGCTCCAGTATGCAGAGTTGTTTGATGCAAAAATTGCACTGAAATCACATTTTTATCTTGCTTGCTTCTTGTTGAAACAGAATATTGGGACAAGGGAGGGATCATACAAAAGTGTAAACCAATGGGGTATCAGTTAGGGAAAGAAAGGCAGTTTGATTTGATAGGAGCAGCAAAAGGACACAATTTTTAAAACATCTGTGGTTGGTGTTATTGGTCAAATTTTTGTTTACGCTATTGGTTCATCATGAGGTAAACATTAAAGATAGAATTAGAAAGAATGGGATTTAGTTTTAAAAATACAAGAAAACATATTTTAAAAAAGGTTAAATAGGTGTATAATGTGGAACAGAAAATTAGCTGACAAAGTGAAACAGTCCTCTTCAGTTGTGAGTAAGTATTAAAGTGCACCCGTTCGCTCTCCCAGGTCATGGAGGACATGTTCAGGTCTGCTACAGAGCATGTGTTGGCTCACTGTGCGGACGATGTGGATTTATTTCACAAGCATGTGACTCCTGGACACAGGGTGAGTTTTAGAGGACATTTAACTTAACTGCTTGACCTCGCTTCTGATTCCAGCCAGCTATGATTGCATCTCACTTTATCATCCTCTCCTTCTCACTTTATCATCTGTATTTTCTAAGGAAAACGTGGAGTCTATGTTGAAGAGGAAATTCAACGTGTGAGTATTTGCAATTCCAAACATGAAAACAATGAATCCAAATACCCAAAATACTTTGAATAAATGATAAAAAATTATTTTCAATCTGCCTTTAGGATTACCTACACTGAGGCAATAGACATCTTGAACTCCAGATCTCAGAAATTTGCCTTCCCAACAAATGTAAGTCATTTTGATTTTATTTTCTCTCCTTGATAGATAATCTGATATCCAACTCTGTGTGTTTGCTGTTCACACTATCACACCATTAACACTATCACTCTACAGTGCTTCAGTCACTGTATACCACAGT
The DNA here is from genome assembly GCA_900302615.1 of Holocentrus rufus. NCBI lineage: Eukaryota > Metazoa > Chordata > Actinopteri > Holocentriformes > Holocentridae > Holocentrus > Holocentrus rufus. The sequence goes on from OMLF01015763.1 coordinate 48,191, forward strand.
ATTCCCCGCAAGAGATAACCTTTGTCTCAGATTTATGTTGACCATGGCTCCTCGTCTCCACAGTGGGGTTGTGACCTTCAAACAGAGCATGAGAAGTACCTGGTGAAACATTGTGGCAACATTCCAGTCTTTGTCACTGATTATCCCTATGACCTGAAGCCTTTTTATGCAAGAGACAACCAGGACCATCCTAAGCATACAGTAAGACACAGTGATACAGTTGAAAATGCAGAGTGGATCAATGATTTAACCGCTCATTTTTTATTTCCCCCCCTTGGTTATGCCAGTTGGGTTATTGCGAAGATTTGCATATGTGAGCCGACTGCTGCTGTCGTTTGTCTGCAGACAGCTGCAGTGGACCTTCTGGTGCCAGGAGTGGGAGAGCTCTGTGGGGGCTCACTGAGGGAGGAGAGGCTGGATCTGCTGAGGGCTCGGCTGGCGCAGTAAGAAGATCACATACGCACCAGGGTTCAAACAACACGGGCCAGTATTTAAGTTTTCAAATGAAGCTGCGTATAGTTGCTGAATATCATTACATTTTCCCATTTTTATGCCTAAAACTAATTAAATTGTTTTAGGTGGTTTAGCAGCCGCTTAAGGCACTGATTCAATTACAGAGGAAACTCAATATATTAGACCTTTAAATGAAGAATTAATTTCTGAAAAGAACACATAATCAAATGACTAAATGAATAAGTAATGTGGAGAGAAAATAAAATTTAACTGCAGGTTTCACAGACTTTTAACTATCTATAGTCAGAAAGAAATCCCCCCTTTCATCAGCAGTGGACAACATTTACTGTTCGATATCAGGTATGTAACAATAGGCCAACATCAGCCTTATATATCAGCGATCCAATTTATCGGTCTTAGGGGTGTAATGATTTAATTCATTGCATTACTGCATCGATTATAAATTCTGATGAGTCATTGGATTGAATTAAATAGATTAAAACACTGTGACTTTAGCCTGAATAAATATGAAATGTTTTGAATTGAATCCTTTAAGATTCCTGAACAAAACACAAAAAAGGGATTAAAAATGGATATTCTTACATTATTGCTTATTTATTAAATGTGTATAAATTTTTGGCTAAAAGTACTAAGTTGATTTGTTGACTCGAATCACAGTCTACAAAGTCAAATTGATTGTTCCAAAAGAGAAAAATTGTTCTCAAATCAAATTGCCAATTAGCAAATGGTGAGTCGAGCTGAATCTCTGTTAAGCCAATGATTCACACCCATAATCTGTCTAACATACACAGCACCTTGTCTTACCTTACGACCTTTTGACTTTCACAGTCTGTTAGCTACAGAACAAAGTCTGCAGAGTCTGTTAGTCTGCCGGTTGAATATGAACAGAGATTACATGAAAAGTGATGGTAGGATTTATTGCAGACGATGAGTTTCGTATTAAAATTGTGACAAAATTCAGCAGTTATGCAAAGTCTCTGACATCAGTCCTTATGTTTTTCTAGGGCTGGCTTAGAGGACACCTACAGCTGGTAAAGACATTTTATTTATATTAACAACATACTCATAGAAAGGACCTCCTCGCATCAACATAGTGGTTATGACACTGGATTTTTTTTTTATTCACAGGTATTTGGACTTGAGGCGTTTTGGCTCTGTCCCCCATGGCGGCTTCGGAATGGGATTTGAGCGATATTTGCAATGCATTCTGGGGGTTGACAACATAAAAGATGTGATTCCTTTTCCCAGATTTTCCCATTCTTGTGTTTTGTAAAACACACTGGAAGCTTAATACTTTTTTTAAATAGTCATTTACATAATATTATATTAATATATTTGTTTTTGCTGTCTGAAACTTGAAATAAACACAATATTCAAAATGTTTGTCATTACTGATATTGAAATTTTGTTATCAGCCTAGTTTGAATTTCTGTTGAGCTGTAACATGATGCTGTCACATTTTATCAGACAATTTTTCCTAGAATTCAGTGTGACTCTTGTTCAGCTGCTTCACGTCATAAGTTCCGAGGAACTCATTCAGTACGAGCATGTATAAAATCATGTCGACTTTTGAAAGCTTCAAAACAAGCGTCAAGTATGTCAAGTTTCCACAAGATGGTGCGTTTTCCCATCATTCAAATGAGACTCTAAATTACTCTGTCAATAAGAGTTGTTGACTCACAAGCAAAACACAAAAGTCTTTTTAATAACTAACTTTTTGGTTGAACGACATCTACCATGTGGCATTTTTTAAAACCGCATTTGTTTGGTGAAATAAATTCGCATGAAATGCGGAAATGAAGTAGAATGACTTTAATCGTCCTGTTTTTCTGTGTGGACACACTGCCTGGCGCGCCGTTCGGTTAACCCATTAATTATTACACATATCCCATAACAAATGATCAAATTCCTCTTTTATTGGAACTTGGTGTGGGATCTCGAGGCTACTTTGTGGCGAGCCGTTCTCCCATCCTGTTCGTCCCTGTGCAGCCCATCCCTCTTCGCCTGGTGGGCGTGGTATGACTTGGGAAAACAAACTGCAGAGACACTACGATACTTCCTCACCCTGCATCAGTTGAGTTTCCCCGCGGCTCAGCGTCAACCGGCCGTGCGTAATTCCCCAACAGTTGCGAGTTGCGCCTTTTTCCAACTGGAGTTTTTTGCGCGCTGGGTGTTGCGCACAGTGACAGCAGGAGCGACCGGCAGCACCTCCTAACAAGAAAGACCACTGTGGTTTTATCAGATGGGGGGAAGAGACTGCACCAGTGAGTGCCAAACGCCGACAGCACTTTGAACAGGCAAACCCTTCAGGACCCGTCATGTACTATTGATAGAAGGAGTTGTTGTAGAGCAACAAGACGCAGGAGAAAGCGATAAACATGAGCGGCGGAGAAATCATCTTCCAAGGCTGGTTGAGAAAGTCGCCACCTGAGAAAAAACTACGAAGATATGTAAGTCAATTACACTTTGGCATTTTTAAAAAATCTGTGCATGTGTGGCTGGTGCAGAAATAACCAAATTTCTGTACTTAGTATCTTTTTTTCCCTCTTAAATTGCTGCCTTTTGTGTTTTGTTCGTCAGCATCTTCACACAAGTGGTGCTGAACTCAGATTGGGGATATTTGAGGTCTAATTGTAGCAGGTGCATCCAACTGCCAGCTGGACCTCTCCTTTCTTTCTTAGTGTCATGTCATAGGCACCACTGCTCATATCCCCTTGAATGAAAGTACAGCCTCCACCAGCAAACAAGATTTACAAATCCATGCAATATATAAAATGTAATCAGATTTTACATGTGGGGCGGCCCACCATGGGGTCCTATGACAACATGGAGGTAAACCTTCTGTTCCCCTAATACTGGACAGCTGCCTGTAATTTCCACTAAATAGCTCTCAGACATAGGAAAAAACAACCTGGCATTAGGCTACATCCGATCATGATGAGGTAATGTCTAATCAAGCAATCATATTACCAGTTTTCATCGTGGCCAAGCCTACTAATGTCACAACAATAGTGATATCTGCACAGCACTTGAGCGCCTTGATGAGGCTTTATATGCCAAAGCCGCTAGTCTCTTGCTAGGTGCCGGACAGGGGGGAATGGCTGTTAACTAAATCAGATAATAGGATTTATGGAGGCAGATAGAACCATGAGACAATCTCCCTTAAATACAGCTGTCCACTGTTTATGTATGGTGTTGCATTACCAGGCCTCTCCGTGTTCCTACTAGCTGACTTTGCCATGATGTCATCTCTGTGTTTCATCTGAAAATCCATC
>OMLF01015764.1:0-23524 GCA_900302615.1 Holocentrus rufus
TGGGTAATGGAATGCAGCGCCGAGGATCACGAACCTGGCACGTAGAGGATGGCATTGCCCTCGTCCATGGCAAACATGTTGGATCCTGTGCAAACGTAGATGCCTGCATCGTCGGGCTGGACGTTCTGAATAGTCAGGATGCCGTTGAAGTCCATGGCCCGGTTGGGCAGCTTTCCGTTACCCTTACGGGTCCAGACCAAGGTGTACGCTGGCGACTGGAGATTTGAGAACACATGAATACATACAAATCACAAACAACCTAACAGCCCCAACAGGGGAGATGAATATTCTTAGCATACAAAGAGTGTCTAAACATTAGAGTCTCTAGAGGCACTAAAGCTTTCTTGTTATGAAATCAGATACCAGCCTGCCGCTTGGCATGTGAGACACAACCACAAACATGTCCATTGTACTCTGTGCTGTGCAGTTAAATGTTTAAAGAGAAGATTAAAACATTTGAGCAGTGTTACCTTGCTCTTGGCAGTGCAGATGAAGCTGACAGTAGATCCCACTCTGACGCTCTGGGCTTTGGGCTCCTCAACAGTCACCTCAATGGGCTTGGATGAGACGGCTGGAGAAATTCAGAGAGACCATTAACATAAAATAATTATGTTTGATAAATATATTTATTGCAGTATACAAAAACTAAGCTTTGGGTTTAGCCATTAAATTAAAGGACAACAATCTCAAAAAACCTTGCAGAACTAAGATTTTATTATTTTATTATTGCAGGCCAGATTTTCATATGAGCATAATCTGTTGAAATGTTGAAATACAAGCAACAAAATATCTATTTTTATGGATTCTATTTCATATCCTTGATCATATATATATATTTTTTTCCCAATAATTGTTAAGTTCATTTCACACTGATCAAATAAAGTCATGAGCTGAATGTGACAGTAAGGCTGAACCTGTCATTTTGCAGGAAGCTTGTAAGCATGAAAATTTCAGCTCCAAATCAAATCCGGTCTGCACCACATCAGATATAATCAATCAACCTCAGTAATCAGTCATATCACAATGAACCATATCAAATGCATTCTAAAAGTAAACACGATTATAAACTGCATTAGATATGAAGGACATTGTCTTATTTTCAAACTCAGTGTTCTGCCTGCTCCTTCACACTCATCTGCACCTCTGCGCTGTCACTCCAAACACCAAGAACACGCTGCAATCAGAAACAGTCAGCTGAACTGAGGGAGACGAGATCTTACACAATCCTAAACAATCCCAGATTTAGCACGTGTTGACGCACTGATGGTATCCATTTAGTGCACTGTGAGCGTGAGGGAAAACCTATGTGCTTATGGCAGCGGGAGTGATACACACATGTGACAACGATCTCAGCTCGGCTCCTGTTGGTGCTGCGCTGATCTCGGCAGGTGCAGACGTAGACGCCGGCATCGGTGGGCTGAACGCTGGGGAAGTACAGCTCCTCTCCTATACATGGGAACAAGGAAAAGACGTCTTTACAACATTTGGCCTGTCACATTATAGGTATTCTTTGAAAGATAAATATACCAGTTACCAGAAAATGCTAAAAAAAAAAGACCCCTTTTCATCAGTTGTCAACCTGAAATCCATCTTAATGTCTTTTCCTTAATAAAAAGTACAGTTTGCTAACCAAATGTTTCTTTTAAGGTCTCTGTCACTCTGAATACAGCTTGTGTTCCCTACTTCCCTCCTGCAGGTGTGACCATGTGCGATGAGTGTGTGCTGTACCTTGTCTGCGCCTGTCAGCACTGCTGGAGATGGGCCGTCCGTCCTCTCTGGACCAGTAGAAGTAGTGTGGCGGGGAGCCGGTCACCTGACAGCGGAGAGTGACAGAGCCGCCCTGGGACACCAGCACCCTCTCCGGGTAAACTTTCACCACTAGGGAGGCTGCAGCTGCACGGTGCAAAGGTCATAACAAACCCGTCAGAAATACACTCTACGGAATGTAAAAAGAAACAGCATCTGGCTTTTTCTTTCCACCAGCACTGTGTGTTTGTGCTCAGCCAGCTAGCAGCAGTGCATGACAAACCTGACTGCAGAATCTTATTTCCTCCTGTGGGCATGGTTACAGTTTACTCATATTTCTGCTAATTGGAGAGCAGCAGAGACTTACCATTGTATGGACGACACTTGACTCTCTCCTGCGGGTTGCCAACATATCCAGGGGCACATCTGAAGATGGGAAAAACAGATATAGATAGAAGATAAAATCCCCGACAGATGGCAATGAAAGGTAAGTTTGTGAGTGCTCGGGCTTGATCTGGCTGAGGTTTTAAAATTCTTCCAGGTGGCCCAAGTGTGGTGAATGTGGAGGCTTATTTTGGCTTACCGTTCACAGTACTGGCCTGTATACCCAGGCTGACAGGCAGTACACTGGTAGCCTCCATTACCAAGGCTCTCACAGGTGGGGGAGAACCTGTTAAATGAGTTAAACACACACACACGGACAAGGAGCTAGTATGTAGTGTAGAAACAGGGGGATTATCAACCTTTTCTCCTGCAAAATGCAAAAATATCCATGTTCACAAGCCATTTAGTGTCATATATTATTTGTTTTTCTTTAGCAACTGAAAAATATTGCCAATGGGGTGGGGGAAATTCTTCTTCCAATGCAGTTTCACATTCTTTGGGAATTTCCCAGAGAATTACGTTTTGAAATGAGGGAGAATGCAGCACTGGTGCCAGAAAAAAATTAGACTTGATTCATAAATCTTCTGGAAATAAGTGCATCTGCATTTGGAAATCAATGAAACCATCTCACCCATTATTTTCTCACTTTTTAGAAAAAGTTAAGATTTTATTACTAAATACTACATGTAGTTTCAACGGCTTATGATGGAATTTTTTTGCCTGGCTGGTCAGAAATCAGATGGTCCAGTGTAACTTTGCACAAGCACTAGGTAATGAAACTGTGCTGTCATTGTCAGACCCAGAGTGAACAAAAATCCTGAGTTGTTAAAAATGGAGTAAGTCTGGAGACAAAATTAGGTGAGTGTAACAGAAAAGTGAACATATTTGATGTGTGGTAACTGTCAGGGAGTGGACAAACATAATGCAAATGAACAAAACTCAAAGCGCATGCACATCAGCATTTTCTGTAAATGAAAGCAAGAGAGCCCAACACAAACTTGACTTGAGCTATAAGTAGGAGTGAAATGTGAGGTCTTGGTATCTGTGCCAGTACTCACTGGTTGTCTGGGTCAGTGTGAGGGCAGGCGCAGGGCTGGCAGTCCTCTGGAGTGCCAACAGTGGGGTCACCAAAGAAGCCGGGGGCGCACTGCTCACAGAGCTCACCCTGGGTGTTGTGCAGGCAGCTCTGTGAGGGGAACGAGGGGGGAAAGCAGAGTTGTGATCAGGAACAAGAACTGATGGCTTCACAATAAGCACCGTGGTGTGAAAGCAGGATAGTAGGAAGTACGACACAAGTCTAAGAACAGAGGATTGTTGTTGTAAAAGTCACAGACTGAAAAATCCCCTGAGGCAAATTTATAACTTGTGATATTAGGCTATACAAATTAAATTGACTTGATTTGACTTGATATCATCATATTGGCCTTTTATTAAAATTTGACATGATGCAGTTTGTCTGATTACCATGCTCAACAATGTTTCAGAGGCTTTTCCACCCATTCAAGAATAAAATGCCGTAGTAAACACTGAATACTTTTGATTTTTTATATTTTTTGGTATATACTTTGGTATGCAGTTTAAAGATTTTGAATACTGGCGCAAAATCTTGTCTATCAATATTTTCAATCCAAAAATCTGTGTCTGTATTGGCCATGAGTAACCCATATTGGTGAACCACAGTCAAGTGTGCCGTACCGTACAGATGCCAGTCTCAGGGTGGCAGGAGTCTGAGTGGCCATTGCATTCACACAGCTCACAGTGACCCAGGTATAAACCTCCTCCAGTGCGGGTGTATCCAGGTGCACAGTCCTACGGGAGACATTATGTGGGTTAGAAAATAATGTCTACATCTGGGAGCACAATCAGCATGCATTTTGATTGTTTCCACAAATCCCCCAAAAAAAGAAAAAACGATAGAATAACTACCTGACAGGAGAGTCCCTGGTATCCGAGTGGGCAGCGGCACTGCTCCACCTCAAGGGCCTGTGCCAAGCCGCTGTAGTTGGGCACCGCCACCTCCATGCTGATATCGGAGATACTGGAGGAGCGCATCTCGGAGGAGTAGGAAGCCCGGATCAGGATGTCATCCAGGTCGGCCAAAACCATCATGAGGTGTTCCCGGGTGGCGGGCATGCCATCAGGACGACGCCAGTGCTCCTACAGACCAAAAATAACAACGTCAAATACTTTGTTGAGCCCCCCCCTCCCCTCCGTGAGTATAAAGTTAAGGCTGTTGTGGAGCCTTCACCTCTCTGAAGACAATCTCAAACTGGTGAGTCTCTCTGTTGCCCTGCTGCCTCCTCGGCCACGTCTGACGCGCCACCAAGGTGATGTCGTTACCCTACAGGAACAACGGGAACACCAAGGTGAGTAAATGGTATAAACTGGTGCAGGAATCAGTTAATTCATATAAATGCGCGTCACCGCAGAAGCAAACAACAAAACAACACTCATGCATACTCACAATAATCTGAACATCAGCATCGTCAAGCAGTGTTCCTCTTGAACCGGCCACATAGGAGATGGTGTATTTCAGTTTACCGCCATAAGAGCCCACCTAACACAAGAGTAGCAAAGAAGATGTTTAAGATTTGTTGCAAGGTCAAATATTGATGCACATTTATAGATGCACAATGCATAGTTACAACAGAACATCTGTATTGGAAAGACGTGAGTGAACAAACAATCTTTCAACAAGTGAGTTACAATGATGCAAACAGAATGCTGTAGTGACTAACTCCAATATTCATTTATCTTTTAAAAAGTCCTGAATGTGCTTTAATTAAATAAAAAACAATAATATGACTTTTGGAATAAACCATAATATCCATTCAGTTAAAAAGTGGCACGCAACAAATTTCAGACTTAGTGAGTGATGTTTGACCTCCTACTAATTATATGTATCACAAGGAGTACACTTTGATTATGAACAAATAAACATTAGCTCCACACTTGACGTGGTAACATGGCACCACCCTTCCTGTGCCCTGTTAACTACAGTTTAGCCGGGTGGAAGTCAACAAGAACAGACAGACGGAGGGAGGACAAGGAGGAAGTTGAGGGGTATCGGGACGGAGGGAAGAGGGGTGAAGGAATGGGGAGGAGGGAGTGTGACGATGAGGGGAGAGGAAATGTGGAGGGATGGAGGACTTTAGGTAAGGTATTGTCCGTGACGTCCAGGGGTTAACCGGGGGTCGAGAGGGGACGGGGCCCCCGTTGGCACTGTTACCTTATCCCCTGTGAACTGCGCCGGAAGCTGCCAGTAGAGCAGATCGTCCTGCTGCGAGTTGAAACCTCTGTAGACCAGAGTGTACTGAGAGGCAGAGGAGGAAGGAGAGGCATGAGAGAGTAAGCCACAGAGGCAGAGAGGCGGACATGTAAGCAGAAGAGCGGTGCAAGCGGGCATGCATGGCACAGAGTAAGCCTTTACAAGACATGGGACAAATGTGTACCCTTTAAGTACATGTTCTCTAACACAAATACTATTAAAGCATCTGTTCTTCTCCTGGCTGCAGTTTGCTAACATAGAAGTCACACCACGCTTTGTCTGACAACTAAAACAACAAGTTCCACCGTCAATAATGTGAAAATGACAGCTTTAGATCTGCCTGAGTAAAAGGCCTGTTTAAAGCAGCCAAGGGTATAATTACAGACTGCTGTAAAACTAGTGGTACTCTCAAGTGGACAATTACAATGCAGTGCCTTAACAGCAATTAGTGGGAACTCTTTGGAACATGCCACCCTGTCGATCCCGGACTTGTGCAAATTATGGTATCCTTTTTTTCCTAATTAATTTTTCCAGTTCTTTTAAAATATAACAGATTCCAGTACAGCGTGAGCTCAGCACAAACAAACATTACTGTGCAGCCGTACTGTGATGAATTACAGCATGAATCATTAAATTCCCTAGACAAACTGAGGGCAATCAGTTGTTAATTAACTTTAAAGCTTTTCTATCACAGGGAGGGTGGATGTTTCCCATGTGTGTGTGCCAAGGGCAGGAACATGAGGTCCGTGAGTCAGTCAATCAGTCACTCATGCCAGCGTCTACCTTGCCGCTTTCTCCAGAAGCACTAGCAGAGGTCTTCCTCACTATATTCTTGCTCTGTTGACTCTATCAGCAGTAAGGCCAAGAGAAACAAAAGCAGTCAGCAACACAACAAAGATACTGTACGGACCGTTAGCTAAAGATAATAGATAAACCTCTGGCAATCTGTGACAGAGTGTACCTGGAGATGAGGAGCGTGACCTGGGGAGGAGGGATGGGGTCTGGTGGGCCTAACTGAGGAGGAGATACCAGACGGAGGAGAGGGGGGGCTCAGGTTACGCAAAGACCACCGAGAGGAAGAGGAGGAGGATAAAGAACTTGGGACCCGGGAGGAGGAGGAGGAGGAGGAGGAGAAGGAATTGGAGAAACGAGAGGAGGAGGAAGAAGAGGAGGAGGGGAAGATTGGTGGGGAACCAGCGCGTCCACGGGAGAAATTAGAGAAGAGAGCCCAGACCTCATCATCCAGGTGCCTGACTTCATCCTAGGGGGGCGGGAAGTGGAGCACCGGAGATACAGAAGATACAGTAACCATGTCAAGACGAAGGAGATGGGGTTGAGAATTTAATTGAGACTCCACAAGGAAACATCCCACAATGCAATGCACACCAAGCTACAATGCCGCAATAAAAAGGTGGGCATGCTGTGCTCGTGCTCTTCAGTCCAAGTCTGCAGGCGGTGAATGTACGCAAACACAGAGGCACTCTAGTGAACTGTTCTCACTTTTATAATAGGATCACTGAGGACATAAACCGTACAAATCACCTGCACATGTCCGTGATTAGACAAAAGCCGACGCTTCTGGTCTCAAGAAAAACTCCAGAGACTTCACATGCCAAGTCAATTCTGTTTGTAGTACACACACATGCATATGCACACGAGAGTCAATATCCGACAACATGCTGCTGCTCAGTGGACTCTCTGGAACGGAGGTGATTCTCCATGCTTTTACAGACATCTATAAAGGGAGGGGATTTTCTTCCATAAATGTCATCATCTAAAAACTATCAGTGGGTTAGTGGCTGACGATGGAAACACTGTGCAAACAGCCGTTGAATTACTTTCATTGTACGTGCTCAATGGGTGGCTACTACAATCTACAGTGTAGTCCATAACAAAATACCTGGCTAGCTCTTTTGGACCTGTGGGTGCCTTTACGTTCAGAGGCCATGAGGTTCCATATGGAGGCATCCTTCTTTAGCTGCTCCTCTGGCAAGTACGAGTCACTCTAGTGGTGTGGATAAAGCAAGCCGTTGTGATCACTTTCCTAATCACTGAGCTGATGGCATCTGCGAGTTTCATGGTTATGTTGTTAGAGCAAAGATGAAAGCGTATGAAGCTCCTTCATGAGTCATTCATGATCAAACCATTTACATGGCTCATGTGATGTGGAGCAGAATTCAATTTTGTTTGCAATACCCAGTGCAATGTACTGGGACGACGTACAAGTACAGTGTTTAAAACTGGGGGACATTTATCAACAACCTTCAGTTGAAAACGACCAACACTGCATTAGGAAATGCATGCTTCTAACATACAAATGATTCAATCAAAAGTAAAACAAATAACACACCTAATGTACTGTACATCCATAATGAATGGATATGTATAAAAAAGAGGGTATGACATACAGTACACGCATAATCTGACTCAACTGGCACATCACAGCAATCCTTTCAAACATGCCAGATAATGCTGTCCTTGAAATATGAGCAAAATCTAATTAGATTTCACGTGATCAGTCTACAATCACAACAACAAGGCAAGCACTGATGGGCATTACCTGCTCTGCTCGTCTCATGCGAGCAAAGTAAGGGTCTTTCTATAGAGTAGACAGGCAAATACAAAAAAAGAAAAAAGAAAAGAAAAAGAGTTACGTCAAGTACTTGTTTGAGTATTTGAGTCCCTAAAAGTCGTGAATTTGTTGTGTGAGACAGTTTTAGCAGTAGATGAGAAGACATCTTGATTGAAATATCAAGTCTGTTGCACACGGAGACTTTGAGATAGCAATCTGCATGAAGTTGCATAAAAGGAAAGCTTGGCGGAGGTTTGGAAATTAGCAGAAAAGGCTTGGCACTGTAGAGAGCAGTAGATGAAGCTTGGAGAATGGTCTACAGGTTTCTGGAGAAGTGCTGCTCCAGCTCGCTGTGGCTCCTTTATATGCATCACTGAGGCACTCAGGAGTCGATGTAGTTACCTTCACTGATTTTGCCCCCGTATGTAACTCCATGTGGTACTGACCTTGTCTCCCTGGTAGACCCCCGGTAGCTGCCAATAGTGAGGCTCCTGTCCCAGGTAGTCGAAGTTGGTGTAGGAGAGCTGAGTGCCTTCGGTGGAAACCTCCACAGTGAAGCCATTAGAGATACGGTTGGTGCGCTGACGGTTCACCAGAGCGTATCCCTGGAAGTTTCCTGGAGAAAAGACTGATGACACCTGGAGAAACACATTTAGAATAAAAAAAATAAACACTCAACAGTGATAATAATACTGCATCTTGAAAATTAGAGTCTTAAAACTTGGGATTTTTTTTATGAGTGGGAAGTTCTGCTATTTTGTTGTGGCTTGTTCATTTAAATAACTGGAACTCACACTCAAATTTACATTTGCTTCATTTTATAATGATTAAAACCAGATGTGGTGCCTGCTGGTGAAGACAGCAGGCACCACCCAGCAGTACCCAGCAGTGTTAAGTTATAAGTTCCAGTAAATTCCTGCTCCTCTGAATGAGCAGCACACGCTATCAACTTATCTGTTGATTGATTGTACCTTACTCTGTAAATCAGGAGATACCAAACTGTCATGAACTCTGCCAGCACCTCAAATTCCAGCCCTGGTTCACTCCGTCTTCCAGTTTCTCTCTCTCTTTGCTTGTCTCTCTCTCTCTCTTTCTCTTTCTGCATGTTCCATGTTGTTTCCTTGCTAAAATACAGGGTGGGTGACATTTTTTGGTACGCCCGCCATGATACAAAACTGAATTTACACCATCATTTTCTCCTGGGGAGGGAAGGCTCATTCTAAAGGTCACAACCAGACTGCAAGTTCTTCACCATCCTTGTCTTGGGGAAAGTCTGAGACAGGGGCCAAAAGTTACCCTTGCTGTATATCACTTAGCCCGGGTGAGCGAGTGCACAGAAATAATTGCCAGTGTGGGATGTTGTCACAAGAGATATCAGTCAATCTCTGGCCAGCACCACTGATGGATGTTATCTCACCGGCTTAGAACCACTGAGGGCCGGTCTGATGAGGGCATTGTATGACTTGGAAAACTGCTCCAGCCGCCAATTTCGACTCCCAGGCTGCCCCCCCTCCCCCTTATCTGAGGCACCAGAAAGCTGGATGCCTAAGTTCAAAACTCAAAACATCCCATTGCTCTTACATGATGCACCTGTTGGAGGTCTTACCAGGTCTCTGTAGTAAGTGGAGCTGGAACATTGCTGAGTGACCCCCATACAGAAACAGGACAGGCAGCCATCTTTGTTGTCCGGGCTGAGGTGGAAGGTTCCAGACTTGCAATTGGAGCAAGATGGGCCCTCGACGTTCATCTGCAACATAGTATCAATTGAATATAAGGAGAGGGAGATCAGTTGATAAGCTTCTTTAGAAAAAAAGCTAGAAAACTGACAGTGATTGGGGAAAAAAAAGCTACTGTCTTTGCTTACCTTGCAGCGGCACACACCACCACTGCAGCCTTCACTTCCTCTTTGGTCACAGTTGTAGCAGTTACCTGCAGCAGGCCAGTGGAGCAGATGATTACAATATGTACCAACTCCTCAGTCAAAGACATATGCGACAAGAAGTACACAACATATAAGCCAGACAAAACAACATCAGTGATTTCCTTGGATAGACGTCCATACCATTGACTTCATTGTTGCCAACAACACATCTCTGTCCAGCCAAGGGATTGCCAGTGTATCCTGCAGCACATCTGCAATGACAAACAGACAACTTGTTGTAAAGTCAGTAAATATTTCCACTCAAAGAGGATACATGATTTTAACAAAAGAACAATGAGGCAGGAAACAGGGAAGTCTGCATGAGGCGATAAATTTGATAAAACTTGTCCTTAAGGGAGCCTTTTTGCCCGAGTGTAGACACCCATCATGAACAAAGGACTACCTTTCTCAGACAAGGCAGATCCTGACAATATTATTCCAGCAAGTAACTAATTACATGTCTACACTATGCACAGGTCTGACATTCAAACGATGTAAAAACCACAGAATGACACCCAGCTTTTGCAGTGATGTATGCTAACAATGACTGAATTTTCCCAAAAAGAGAAGATAATGAAATATTGCTAGCACCGGAGATGGATGAAGCATAGCCAATACTAAAAAACACTCAACATGTGTCAGATGTTGATCCCATCTCTCAAATGAATGTGGTACAGCAGAAACTGAGGAAGCCCTTTGCATAGAAAAGACACATTAACACGAAAAGGGAATGAGAGATATTTCACCAGAATTCAATGAAATTTGAAATGAAAGCTTCACAAATGTAAACCTGATATCAAAGCAGAGCAGAGGTGAGCAGAGTTGATGGGATACGCAGAATAACAGGGTGCTAAACAGCTAAAGAGGCAAGGTATGTATGACAATATGACACAGCGAAGCAATACGACCATAAACCAAGCAAGCAATGGCACCAACCCCCAAAAACAGGCTGATCCAGCTTTATATCTGTGCAGGACAGCGGCTGTCAGTCTTACCTTACCTGTCCTCTGGCAGGTCCGTAGGTCAACAGCCAACAAACTGCTGCAAGAGGACTTCAATGCTATGACCTCGCTTAGGGAAAACCTGCTACCTTCTAAGATATAGTTTCTCAGATGTATTTAAGTTTGTTTAGTCTTCTGATCAGTATTGTTTTACACAAAGATGGGGGTGGTAACTCTCATTAAATGGTAAATAGACAATACATCAAAACAGATTAAACCAAAAAAAATGTTGAAAACATGCTAAATTACAGCCTTTTCATATGAGTATACTCATGATACACATGGATAACACATAAACAACTGTGATATTACATTACATCAGTAGGAAAACAAAGAATTTCAACTTTTATTAATCCAAAAAAATGATACTCGGGACGGTCTTGAAACCTGGGTACACTCAATCAGCTGAGATAACTGATGTTTTAATACAGGTCTAAGCACCCAGGCTTAGACTGAAAACTTGTGTCCTAGGAAAACCTTGCATCTCCTGCTTGGACATTTATCTTAAAGGGTGATGCCACACACAGTATGTCGAATATATTTGTGAGGGCAAGTTAATTAAAATATTCATGAAAAATAGTATATACTAGAAAAAAAATGAGAAAAATGTAAGATCCTGTCTTGTTTTCCATACAACAATTTCAAATTTGTTTCATGAATTTTCGAGTAACAAGTGAAAAAATCAAGGCTACTTTTTATATATTTATATTTTTTTAAAAAAGCTAACTGGTTTGGAAATGATCTCATCCCACTGGCAAATTTAATCTATTTTATTCTTATTATTATCATTATTACAGTTACAGTTGGCATTTAGCAGACGCTTTTATCCAAAGCGACGCACACATGAGATTTCAAACAACACAAGCGAGGTACTAGTTGGGGACCACAACAAGAGTAAGTGCTACAAAGCTAAGTTCTGGTCCCGCAGGACCTGGCTGCTGTGAGGCAGTGCTAGATTATGATCATTTTCATTGTTATTGTTAAATAAACAAATATGCAAAATTACACAAATTGTTAAATGTAGTACATACAGTACCACTTGGAGATGTGAGGCTTTTCTAGGACACCCACAACTATCATTTAAAGGCACTGTAGTGGACAGGCCCATTTGAATGTGTGAAACAGACATATTGGGGATAAGGTTTTCAGAATGACCCAATAAGGGACCAATAATGTGGGGGTGACAGTTATTTAAAACTTGAGGTAGCCTTCCGTAAGAGAATGGACAAATTTACACGCATAAGAGGTACTACTGCTATACTGTCTCTTCATAGCAAGATTCTGTGCAATAGTTTGGACTGTCATAAAATACAGCATAAAATCAGTAAGACAATAGCATTGCAATGAAAATTTCAGAAGACCATGTCAGCATAACATTAAACAATTTCAGTATTGACAAGTTTTTCTCAAATAACACAGTGTAACAAAATCAGTCCCTTCATAAAATTCCAGAGATATTGCTGTGGTGACAAACATAAATACCAGGACCAGAGCCTGTAGATATAATGATGGGGAGAAAAAAAAACCAAAATAAACAAGTAATAAAAAATAATAATAATAATACAAAAATTCTATTAAAAAATGCAACATTATTGTCTAGTCATCAGGGATAATTCTGATAGGGATGGCCAGCCGTCCCAAGACAACATGAAGAGAACCATCTTGCGTCTCCTTTTCATTTGTAGACCTGTGATCTCCTTTTAAGATCCGCAGTAGATCCACAACACTTGATTGAGGCTTTGTCTTCTTTTTCTGATGAATTTTTTTGGATTTAGTAGATTTCCGTTTCGTTGTGGTTTCAGAACGCTTCTTAGCAGTAGCAGTCTTGGAAGGCTTTGTGGTTGTGACTGTGACTTTGGTGGGATTCACTTTGTTTTTTTGCGTCTGGGCTTTCTGGGGTTTGTGAGACGATGACACCAACTTAAATGCATTGCCCTCAACTTTTTTCCCACCCTTATTTGTCGGAGATGTTTTCTTAGAATCTACCTCTACAGTTTTTGCCGGCTGCTGAACCTTCTTTGGATCAGGTGCATCAGATCTAAATGACTTGTTTCTTCCACTATTTCTCTTAGTCTGAGTAGGATCCTTGACACTGCCCTGTCTTTTGGGCAGGGGTGAAGTCTTTGATGTGTTTCTTGAAGGCTTGGATTTGTGAGACGGTGGTTCCAGTTGAAATTTAGTCTTTGCAACCTCTTCTGTGACCTGCCTTGGTTTTGGTTGGCTAGGCCGTGAAGGACGTTTAGCTGTCACAGCAGGCCTTTTACCCGAAGCTCTCTTTGTTGCAGGCCTTACAGTAGTTTGCGATTTAGGTCTAGAACTAGTCCTGGGTTTACTCAGGGTGGTTTTTAACTTGGTTGTTGATCTTGTTGGGACTTGACTTCTGGGCGACCTAGTGACTGCAGACTTTGTGGTCTTTTTGGCTGGTTGGGGCGTTGACTTAGTGGTGGTTGATGGTTTGCGCTTCCTGTCTCTCAGAGGAGCAGTGGTGGGTTTGTTCACAGGGAGGCGAGGGGTAGGTATGCTTTTGGGCACGGTGGCTCTACTGGTGGGAAGCTTTTCTGTAGGTACAATCTTGACTGTAGGCTGTGGCGTTGAGAACATGGATGGTACAATAACCGTGGTGAGCGGAGGCAGAATCCTCCTTTCTTGAGGTGAACGGGAAATATGCCTGGTGCGTTTCATCTTGTTCATCTCCTGAGCCAGGGCCGTGAAGCCGTCAATTAGGATCTCCAGCCTTCCCTCGAGCCTGCTCAGCCTGTTCTCCATGTCTGTGTAGCTCTTCTCCAGCTCGCTAACCTTCTCTTTGTTTTCCTTGGCTGGCTGCATAGCAATGAGCTTCTCTAACTGGGAACTGAGGCGGTTCTGCTGGTCCTCCATGTCACTAATGCTCTCCTTCATATCAAGAGTGTTGCTTTCCAGCATGCTCAGGCGCTGGTTGAAGGTGTTGAGGTGCAGTCGGAGCAGGTGTTGGAAGCTCGAGTGCCTGTTCTCTGGACTGGCTGTGAAGCGTGGTGGGAGTCTGGGTGCGGTTCTGTTGAGAGTGACTGGGACGCTGTCTGCCCTAGTGGCTGTGGTGGAGCGGGTGGTGCGGCGGTTAGCTGCAGTTGACAATAAATTCCTGGTCGTGATGACAGCTGTTCCTGTGCTCCTGGGGTCCATTGTGGTGACGGTCCACTGGTAGTCAGTGCCATTATCATCATCTCCACTGCCATAAGGCAATATTTCCTTCTCCCAGCTGAAATTGAACACTGCTTCGGCTCCGCATCCTGCAGGCAGGAAACCCTCTACCTGCCCCTCCTGGAAGGGATCCCCACAACTGTCTGCAGACGGCGTCTTTTTTCTTAATGTCAAAACAGCAGAATCAGGCATGATGCAGGCAGACAGGTTCAAATACTCAAACGATGTTAATGATGAACATTTTGTGTCTCATACCCCAGTCACCTCATCATCTTTGCCCTTGGAGCGGCAAAGATTCATCAGACAGAAAGGAGTCCTCATAAATGTCACGCCTACATTTATGCCTTAGAGACCCAGCATGTAAATATGGTCTGTGCATAAACACAGATCACATTAGCCAACAGCTTCAAATTTCATGACCAGCAAAGCGCAAAGCTTAAGCAGAAAGCAGTCTCTATGAGGGCTCTTACCCTGATGTAAAGCAGAGGACAGAAGAAAGCAAAAGGAAGCCACACAGGCTAACAAAAGGTTTCCTCAGGGCATTATTCTACTGTTTTTTCCTCCACAAACAATAAAGATGACATGACATGCTGTAGGTTTAAATCATATATCATTTACCACCAAAGCTCAACACTCCCGCTAGAAAAATACATGTTTAAGTAGAAATCCTGCTGATTACTACTTATTCTTTCGCAAAGCAATAAATCCATTCAAGTCAACAACATCCAACAGCAGCATTGAAGAAAGGCACACAGTACATAACGTCACAGATAAAAACCCATTAAACACAACACCTCTTACTACATTAGAATGGGTGGCATTGATTTGCTTCTCCCATCCGTCCACTGACACAGCT
Source organism: Holocentrus rufus (assembly GCA_900302615.1). Taxonomy (NCBI): domain Eukaryota; kingdom Metazoa; phylum Chordata; class Actinopteri; order Holocentriformes; family Holocentridae; genus Holocentrus; species Holocentrus rufus. The sequence continues at coordinate 14,926 of OMLF01015764.1, forward strand.
CAATCACGACTGACTTGGAAAAATAAGAGAGATGCAAACCACAGACATGCTTTTATCCCTTTCCTGTGAATGAAACCAAACGGGTGCTAGTGCCAGCCCCTGCTAACCTTGCTGCCGGCCCGCCCGGTACCACCAAACACTGAGCAGTGTCCCGGTGACCATGAGAGAAAGACAGAGAGGAAAAGGAAACGGAGCCAAGAGGGAGGACATACCGCTCACAGCGCCGGCCGGTGTATCCAGGGGGACAACTATCACAGGTTGGCTGGCCATCAGAATCCAGATAACAGGACTGGGAGAACCTGTGAGAATAGAGGGTCACACACCATAAGGCCGTTTTTAACAGTTATCACATCACCTACTTAGCTAAATTACCTTCTGTGCATGCAATTAGAAAGAACAATACAATATCTTTTATTGGTTTTGAACAGTTCCTGCACTGCATATATGGACAGTATAAAAACCAACAGAGCTTGCCTCATCTAGAATGCAACAGTCTACTGAATACAAATGACTCAAATTGAACAGGCTTTCAGACAAGAACTCACTGGCTGCTGGCAGATGTTCCAGGGCAAGGGCAGGGCTGGCAGGCCTGAGAACCGCCTGTCACAGGATTTCCATAGAAGCCAGACAGACAGCGCTCACACCTTGGCCCAGCGGTGTTATGGAGACACTGCTTTAAGTTAGAGCACACACACACACACAGGGAAAAGGTGAGATCTCTGGAGCACTTGAATACTCAGTGACAGTGTATCCACAAGTTGGGATTCGCCAAGAAACCATTAGTGCATTCCACTGCAGAGATCAAAGTGCTCTGGCATGGGAGGAAGAGAGGCGGAGTGGCAGAACTTACCAGACATGCACCAGTTTCCTGGTCACAGCCGTTGGCATGGCCATTGCAATCGCACCTCTCACAGGTGCCCAGGTAAAGGCCGGAGCCTGTCCGGGTGTAGCCTTCATCACACTCCTGCAACGGCATGGAAAAACACCTCAGGTCAGAGACAAGTGATGACAAAGAAGAGGATACTTTTTTCCATTACAATAGGTTGTAACAGACTCCCTTCATACTTTCCTTGAAGAAACTGACTGTACTGCTCATGTACTTGCATGTGTACCTGGCAAGAGGGTCCTCTATATCCCTGAGGGCAGGCGCACTCTTCCACCTCCAGAGCTCGTTCATTACCATTGGAGCGGGGAACGGCAACGTCCATCCTGATGTCTGAGATGCTATTTAATGCACAAGGGACAAAATCAACAGCACAAAGGTGAGACAACCAAAGCATTGCAACATTTAACATAATGTGCAATGCTCTTGGATTCATTCGACCAACCAGTCGTCCACAATACCTGCTTTCAGCCATATTGTCTGCGTAGCTGGCTCTGATCATAAAGACAGCAATGTCAGCCAGGGCCATCAGGAGGTGCTCACGAGTACAGGGTTGACCGTCGGCGCGTCGCCATGCCGACTATCAGCCGGAAAGGAACGGAGAAGAGAGAGGAGTGAGTCTAGTATTTTTATCTGAGGATTTAGGTTTAGATAAAGCACTCTGAAGATGTGGTCCATGATAGGCCTCTAACTGCACCATTCAAACAACTATTGCTAGCAGTGCTGTGCGGCATAAGATTAGCATTCAGAGTAACGTTTCCACTCTGCGGATGCTCTGACAAAAAAAAAGAAAAAGGAAAAACATAAAGACACCTCTCTGAAGGTCACAGTGATGGTTGCTGGGACTCGTGGGAGGGGCTTGGTCTGAGAGTAGTGTTCCAGGAAAATGCCATTGCCCTGGAGAACCACATCTGGCTGACCGTCAATCACCAGTGAGCGCTGCCGCGGTTCATAACGCACTGTGTAGCGGAGCTCCCCGCCATAGGCTGTCACCTGGTAGCAACATGCAGAAAGAGAGGCTCAGCAACAATGCTCCTCTGAGAAGGGTGGATGGTGGAAAGGTATTTCACCCCTACAACACTGGGGGGTTAAGTCACATGACATGCATGCTGAGCATGACTATGAACTCAAACCAAAGGTTGAAAGGAGGCTCACTGTCTGGATAAGTGCAGCCTTTTCACTTGGCAACATGTTTAGGCATGACTGAGTGGGACAGAAAGGGCAGAGAAATCTTGCTTGACTTCTCTTCACACTTCACATTTTTTTTTCTTAAAGAAAGAAATGTTCTCTCCTCTGCCCTCCCCTCTTCTCTCACTGGCTCTTTTCTCTCACCTTATCTCCTCTGAAACTCTCGGGCAGCACCCAGTAGTAGATGTCACTGGGAAGGGATGAAAAGGAGCGGTAGACGACTTCAGAGGCACTCCTCTGGGTGATGCCTTCGGAAATTGTTTTCGTGTTGGCACTGTTGGAGAGGGTGAAGAGCTGCCCGTTCACTCCTCCACGGACCTGGGAGACAACAACATCAAACAAATTGTCTGAATGAGATCGACTTTCCTTACATTTACCGAGGCGAGCTCACACTTCAGCTCAACCATTTGCATGCTGCATGTCATTGTTTGGCATCTGAAAGTAAAGTAGCTTTGCTGATACGAACACTGAGTGAAACCTTGATACCAAAGATGTTGGCCCCTCCCTTGCTCATTCATAGTCTGGCAGCCTACCTGGTCTCTGCTCCAAGTGGAGCTGGCACACTGTTTGGTGACGCCCATACAGAAACACTGCAGACAGCCATCTGGGTTGGCCTCTGAGAGATGGAAGGAGCCGGGCTTACACTCATCACACTGAGCGCCCACCACATTGTTCTGCAATACAACACACACACGTGTCACCCATCTGCCTGCTTCTTTCACAGCTAAAGTGTGACACTATGTCAAAGTCAGACACACCAACCCCGAATTAATTCCAGATTCAACAATATATAGTTGTATATGGTTAGGATATTAAGAACACTATAATCCTAGCCATTTATTTAGCATTTTACCACAGCGCAGTCTCATGTTCCTACACTGTACCTTGCAGTTGCATGGCCTGCTGTTGGAGTTGATCGTTCCTCTGCTATCACACTTGGTGACGACTGAGCTTTCTGCAGGGGGAGAAGAGAGGAAAGGAGATGACACGTGGAAAGGAAAGTGCACTTGGGAGCGTGCCAGCCAATCCGCATATTTGAATCATGACTGCATACTATACTGTACTTCCAGGAGAAAAACCTGATGTTAATCATTACATAGGCTCTAGGCTTCATAGTGGTCACAGCCCTGGACTGCACAGGTAAAACAATCCAGGTGAAACTTCTGATCGTCTATTTTGTGCCTGGGATCAGAACTGCAAACTTCAGAGAAAATATCAAATCTATACTCACGATCTGGAACACATTTTCCATTGGGCTGCAGAGGGTTACCCTGGTAACCAGGAGCACACCTAAAATAGAGAAAAAGTAAAAGGAACATAATTGCCTCTGATTCATCAAAAGCATTCTTTAAATACCGCACTGCTTGTCACAATCAATCGCCATCCACCAAAGTCATCTTATCTTGTAAAAATATCTCATATATCTTATAAAAGTGGCATTCATCATGATCCGTCCCCTCGATTGATATCATAACCTACAATGCATATCACCATCAGCCTCAAGCTACTGGAACGGTATAACTTCAACGCTACATGTGACAAATGTTTATCCAGATGTAAAGACATATGATGTCAACTTCCTCACTTTTCACAGCGTCTTCCTGTGTAGCCGGGCTTGCAGGCGTCGCATGTTGCCTGTTGGTCAGTGTCCAGGAAGCAGGTGTCAGAGAACCTGCAGACAAAGAGCCGAAGCCCGGCCAAGGAGCCACAGATTAAAAACTTACAGCAGCTGGTTAATAACAAGCATGCGGGTCACAAGTTGACACGGGGTAATGAATAAACCAGTGTTCTACTTCTAAATGGGTCGAAGCTCGGGGAATATAAAACTGCAGGGCGAATCAGTTCTTTCCATTGCCCATGTGTGTGCGTGTGTGTGTGTGGTCTGCGTGACCTTTTGGTGACCTCTTACCGGCGAGAAGTCTCACTGTACGGGCAGGGGCAGGGCTTGCAGTCGTCGGGGCGACCTCGGCTCGGGTCGCCGAAGTAGCCGGCGCGACACTTGTCACACTGAGGGCCTTCTGTGTTGTGCTGGCAGCTCTGTGGCACGGAGAACACACAGGTCATTCTCTCCCATGATCACCGCTCAGAATAGAGCCCAACCAGACAAGCATCCTTTATGGTCAGCAAACTTAATTTACCCATATTTAAAATGATTTACGATCTTAAAATGATTTATGATATGTCAGTGAACCCTGTCCCCTTTTAAGGACAATAATTCCCAATGTACCATATAAAAATGAGGGATGATGCTGGCAAATAAGGGGCTAGCTCTTACCAGACAGTGTCCACTGATTGGATCACAGGCGCTGGCGTGTCCGTTACAGTTACAACCAGCACAGGTGCCCAAATATGTGCCACCAGGGACGCGTTCAAAACCAGACGAACACATCTCACAGGACAGGCCTGTGTATCCAGGAGGACATCTAGAGATGACAAATACAAGTCTCAAACACTCAGATATCGCTCAACCTGAGTTTCCATCCAACAATTTGTAATTTCCCAAATACGGCAAAAAAAGTGTTTATGCTTCTGCTCTTTTGTTTGACATAACTGGTTGATGAATTCACTCTCAGTGCACAAACATGACTGTGGACATTCTGAAAATTTGTCTGTAAAATGTAAAAAATGTGTCTGTCTACTGCAACCTCCCACAAATATCATGTGTGCTGTTGCTTGCTTTGCCAAATGCATTTCTGTTGCCAAGGGCACTTGTTTTTTTTTCCTCTTCGGCCGGCGTTAAATATTGCCAACATTAACAGGTACAAAAGGGAAATCATAATATGCCCGATTCTAAACAATACTTTCCATTTTTCCATGAACGTATTTTGATGTAGCTACATTCAAAGCATATTTACTTAATTCAACTCAGCTGATGGAGACTTGTAAATCACTCCCATATCAGTTCCTTTTATGAAAACCCCACAGCGCCATCTTGGAGTTTTTACTTGGGTCTTTATTTTTTTTTCTTACCTGCACTCTTCAACATCTTTAGCATGACCCCGGGTGCTGAACTCGACTGTGGTGGTATCCATGATAATATCGCTAAGGGCGACGCTGACCATGTGGTTGTCGTAGATGGTGCGGATGTTGATGCTGTCCAGGTTGGCCAGGGTCATCATCAGCTCCTCACGGCTCACTGACCGACCATTGGAATGCTGCCAGTTATCCTAAAATAAATAAACAAATAAATAAATAAGTAAAAATAACAAATAAGTTTATTGGTGTAAATATGCAGGCTGTAGGGAAGGCACATCAGGCTTTGCAACAAGTGAATGTAAAATGCATATATCAAGTATGATTTTCTTTCAATACCATAGTCATCAACAGGCAGATTTTGTTCTTTATGGAGCAGTATCGTATAAATTAAAGGTTTGTAAAGTTCTATTGTCGTGAAAATCTAATTTTATCAGTCTTCTCACCTCGGCTGTGAATTTTTTAAATGACTTCCACAATCATCTCCATATGTTCATTAAATACTACACAGACATATGGCGCTGCTCTGAATGCACCACGGGACTGTACACAATATGCTCTTGTTTTTACCAGAGGAACTTTTCCTAACTATAAACCTACTTCAGTGAATTTGATCTCTTTCTGGTTGACCACTTGGGCAGGGGTGGCGTTGCCTCTGCGGTACACGAGCCTGCGCCCATTCCCAACCAGGATCACGTCTGGCTTCTCCTCAGGCTCAGACAGACCACGGGCCAGGGTGTACCGCACCTTGTACTTGAGGGATCCTCCATAGGAGTCGATCTACAAACACAAGGGATATATTTTATACATACTTGTTAAAAGTAATGACAACAAGTTGGGAAACAAAGCTTTTGAGGATTTTTATTCTTTACCTTGTTGCCCAGGAACTGGCGGGGCAGGATCCAGTAGGAGTCAAGGACGAGGAAGCGTCGTGATAGGTCGACGAGCTGGAACTCTTCCAGTTCAGGGTTAATGAGGAGCTGAGTGGAGGACAGAGGAGGAGTGCCCGGTCTAGAGGGGTATGTCACATTCACTCCTGGAGGCCACAAAGAAAAAGAAAACGGGCAGGTGGTAGAGAAGAATTTATTACCCACATTAGATATTTGTATTGGCTGTTTCTTCATGCTATCATTCTGTCTTATGCTTGCAATGACAATCAAAATGTTATGACTAGTGTAAAACTCTTCAAGTATTACTTATACTGACAGTACATTAGCTTAATTAAAATCTAGTTCATGAGTTTCAGTGCCTTTGAAGTCGTCCTCATCAGTGAAGCGCAGCCTGATGTGGTTGCGGTAGCGGCCGGTGGCCTGGCAGTTCTTGGTGATTCCAGCGCAGAAGCAGGACACACAACGTCCCTCCACGCTGAAGTGACCATCAGGACAGTTGCCTAGCAACAAGCAGAGAGCACGGTGAGACCAGGTACAGGACAAGAGATCTCGATAGACTTCCAAGGTATTTTAGCTATTTTAGGGTCTAAACTGGGGTTTACTGGTAAGATTATTGGTCAAGAATTAAGGCAACTGCTAAGAAAGTATTTCAGCCCCGGGTATTTGAGCTGCTGTTGAAAGTTTCAGTTAAACTACAGCTGGTAATTGCAAGGGAAAGGAAAAATCTAAAAGGAGACAAGAGGAAGTGAAATGTCAGTACTTGAGCCTGGTTTCTGTGTGAGAGTCAGCACTCCGTCAGGGATACCGAACACCAGGCCTTTGGCATTGATGGCCTCGCAGGTGTACGCCCCCTGATCGGCCTCCTTCACATCACGTATGGTCAGGGTGCCACGGCCATTCTCGCTGGTCATGGAGATCCTGGACACACAAGGATAGAGCAAAAATTATTGCTTTTTTCAAATATTTTCAAAAGTAATAATATTTTGCTCTCTTTTCGCGCTTCTAGGTCAAATAATACCAAGCTTTCCATGTGTGACTGCATATATTGTAGGAGAGATTCAACAATTATTACACAAAAAATGCATGAATTTTATGTATGATTATCTAACCGCAGATGGGAAACTACGCCCAGAATGAGAGAATCTTGTAACAGTGAATTATGGAAAATCGATTTTGTAGTCAGAGGTCATGAACGAAAAAACTACAGCACACCACAAATATCACAATAATTAAAATCAGAAGTTAAAGTAGAATTATGAGTCAGCGCTGAAATCTAACAGGGCTGGCAGCAGATACTGTATAGAGCAATTTTAAAGAGCACATGTGTGATGACTGCAGCTCGCACTCATTTTGAAACCTTCACGGTCTGTTTCAAATCAATTACACAGTGATTTGTTTTCAACAGATGCAGATCTCTTGTTCAAGAGAGCGTTGCCCAGACAGTGCAACACATGTTTTCCTGAAGCAGCATCAGTAAAAACATCACAGCATACTTTGGAATCACCTTTCAAAATTTTAAAAGACTTCAGTTCCAATGAAATCATCAGAACGTCAGTTTCCACATGCTCTCCATGTCCTTTGCAATAGGATATGGAGGTAAAAGGGACGGAGCATTTATCATCAAACCCACCTGCCACTGGTAGGGATGTGCCCCCAGTTGAGTCTCCAGGTGATGATGGGGGTGGGCACTCCCACCGCCTGGCAGGTGAACGTCACCGTGTCCCCGCGCACCGCTTGAATGGACTCCTCTGGCGGGCTGGTCACCAAGGGCGGGGCTAAAAATGTAAAAAGTACATTCAACATGGAAACTGAATGCGTGTACAAAAAGTCTCAACCGCTGAATTTTAAAAGGTCGGCATTCGACTGGAATTCGGTGAGTCAGTGAAGCTCATAAATGCCTGAGAGTTAAAGGAAACATAATTCTCTGCCATGGATGGACAATTCCTTTTCAGTTCTCAGGACTGGATGGTTCACAAAAACCTCTGTGTCTCAGTCGCCACATGTGTGAATAGAGCCTAGTTCACTGCAAATTAGTCACAGGGTACAAAGGAACTCAGAGGGTGACTATACAAGGCGAGAAAGTGGAAAAAGTAAGGAAGAGAAATAAAGCGATGTGTGTGTGAAAGAGAGAGTGTAAAGAGATGGTGCTATATTGACAGTTGGCCTGAGACTTACTGCAGGCATACTCGTCCGAGCGGTCAGGGCAGTCGGGCTCCTCATCACACTGGTAGCTCGCTGGGATGCAGGTACGATCGCTCAGGCATACAAACTGCTCAGGGGCGCAGGTGTCGCCGGGTCCTTTGGTGGCTGCAGTCATGAGAACACAGAGATGTACGGTACCTTTGAATCATTCTTGCACATTGGCTTCGATTCACCGCCGAGGCCAGAGCCAAAGGCTAAAAGCGGTGGTTTAATGGCTCGCAAAAAGAAATGGCGACTCACGGCAGTCCGTCTCGTCTGAGTTGTCCTCACAGTCGTTGTCTCCATCACAGCGCCACAGCTTGAGGGCACAGCGGCCATTCTTACATTTAAACTCATTGGGCTCACATGGAGATGGAGTACCTGCAGGTAGACGGAGGTTAAGAGAGTCTGTTGATGTCTGTGTGTGTGCACAGCAATGAGTGTGTGTGTGTGTGTGTGTGTGTGTGTGTGTGTATGTGCGTGT
>OMLF01015765.1:0-10617 GCA_900302615.1 Holocentrus rufus
CTGATAACCTGTGTCTCGAGCAGCTGGTGAATATGGGCTTTTGCAGCCTCATATTCTGAAGGGAGGATGCGCCTGTATCTCTGGCGCACAGGCACGTCATCTACTAAAGGGATCTCGTGGGAAATGAGATTAGTACAGCCTATGTCTCCCTCTTGAGTAAATATGCCACTGTACTTTTGCAGTAGGGACCTAACCTGACTCTGCTCCTGCTCGGTGAGTGCTGATAGGTCAACTGCAGCCTGAAAAACCTTCCCCACCACACAAGCAAAATTTTCTGGCTAAGTAACATTATACTGAAGCCCATTGAAAGTAGCTTATATTATGAAGCCTACTGCTGGCTGAGATAAAAGAAAGAGTGCAATATAACCTTTTGGCCATCAGGGGCAGTGCTGAGCACTTGCCAAAGAGTACATTATATGGCAGTCAATGGGGCTAAGTTTTATAAAATGATCACAACATTTGAGTCAAATATTTAAGAGCAACTGCTCTATTACTGTCATTGTTGGCTATGTAGCCAATGGGGAAAAATATTTTTTTCCCCAAATGATCCAGATTTATCTAAGCACACAAAAATGTGTATCTTCTTAACCACTGTCAGGTAATTTTCACCAAAGCCCAAAATATATATACATATGTAATTGAGAGAGCTGATTTTATGGTCCTATTGATAGCTATTCAATTTGCTCTGTTAAGCCCAGTTTTAGCGCTCTATGTCACCCCCCAGAGGTGGCCTAGGAAAGTTTTGTTCACACTGTTCTGAGCCCGGGATTAAGGAAGGTCTGAGCCCTGGGCTAAGCAAGTGCTCAAACTTATGCACTCTAAAATGGGATGGTATACCAACGTTAGCCCTGGGCCAACTGACCCTGCTGCTGACCAGGAGTTGCAACGACGTCTTGGGACTAAACCCAGAATTTTCCCAAAACCCTTGTTTTGTGCCAACTTCCTGTTTCACTGAAACAAGTTTCAGGCACACTGAAAATATTTTACATGCACACACTTGGACACACACACAAGAGGTATATATGCCGCTCCTGTGTGAAGGTGGTAGGGGACACAGATTTTCAGTGCGTATGTGCATGTTATTAGTGCATATGTGCACGTATTTCAGTGTTTTTGCCTTAATCTGCCTCCCTTCAAACTAGCCATAAGACCCTTCTCACATGTGGCTCTCTTGCTAGCCCTGCTCTGGAGCAGGGTCACTTGGCTGAGGGTTAAGGTAGAATGTGAAAGTGCGAACACTCCTCAACCCACAGCTAAGAGCTTCCTTTAGGCCTGGGATAAAGAGGCTCCTAGCCCTGGGCTGAGGACAGTGTGAACAGCCCTCTCATAAGCCTGCCTCCGGGATCATGGATGCCATGGTCAGAAATTAAAGGAAAAAAGTCATTGCCAACTGAATTTTTTTTTTTTTACACTAATGTTGCTACTTTGTCATTCAAGTTTGTCAGTCATCCAACTTGTGAAAAACCGTAGTTCTGTCTCTGCTCTTTGAAGTTAACTCAACCAGTGAGAATATTTCAACACTTCAGCCCAGTTCTCCCTCTGAGAAATGTTTGTATAAGTAAAAGTCCCGTCTGCTGCAAAACCCTGACTGGCTTGTTTGCTGGTGACTGGAAGCCTAACTCCTCGACTCCTCATGTCTGGCTCTCCTCTGTACTCCCAGCATCAGTTTGGCTCACATTCAATGCACCTCTCAGCCTTTATAAAGGCTCTTTTACTGCATACTTTCCTATACACTCCTGGCCCTGGGGTTTACAAGTTTCCCAGTCTTTATGGCACCACGAAGGCATTTTTGGCGTGTCCTACTGTTTTCCCTTTACAATGCTCTAATTGAGAATAAAAAGGTATCAGGGAAGATTTTGACCAGATCAGAAGATAACCATTCTCACGTTCCCCTTTGTTTTGAAGAACGGCTGTGTCTGTTGATTGTAATAGCTTTGAAATAAGAAAATTGCAAAACATTTGGAAAATTCACCCAGTGCTCACCTCAGCACGCTTCCTCGCAAATGAAATCAGGAGCACAGACATGGCACTGCAGCTTACTGATACTCAACTACAAAGGACACACAAAGAATTTAATATGATGCAGATTTCCACTGCCTGTCAGGAAAAGATGGGAAAAGTCAGACTTGGTTTATCTGGGAACGCTGGGCATTTCCTTTGCTCTATACTCCCTTGGGGGCAAGAATTAACAATGAGGATATCTTCTCTCTTCAGCTTGTCCTGAAACAAGATGGTGGTCCCTTATCAAATAATACAGACAGAAAATGACATTAACCCAGCCAAGGAAAGGAATTGAATGCTTTTTTTTCAAGTTTTGCTAAATGCACCTAAAAAATCCTTTAACCCCTTAAACCCTTGCTTGATTTCTCTCAAATTTCCCGTTAACCTGTCACTACTTGCCGGTCCCACTGATGGCCTCATGATTATTGTGTGGAGAACTATGGGTCCTCCAACAGGTAAAATCACAAGTCAAGGGTCTATGGGCAAATATAACATAGCACAAAAGTATGTTCAGATGAATACTGGAAGATAAGGAATGCATGTAATTAAAACAGGATATTATGTTTTTGATCATCTGAATGCTGGGTCACAGCGACGCTGGACTGTAAGTGAGGCTGAGGGGCTCTGCTTCACTTCTCACATAATGAAGGTGCTCTTTGAAAAATGATAGTTGTTGATTTATTACTTAAAACAGTTCAATGCAGTTAATGTATGAATTTGAAAGTGGAGGCAATGCCTAGTATTAGTTTTAAAAATGCACACCTCAAAAAACATGCTTTAGTATTTCTGGTCAGTTTTATAGATTAAACATCATTTGATGTGGCCACTAGGTGCTGCTAGAGAGCACCCACATAGATCCAGTGTTTATTATTATTTTTTGCCATCCCTGGTCTTGTTTTATCACCAAAATCCTGCCCCCAAAAGTATTTTGCCATAGATTGTATTATATTCATCCTGACCTCTTAAACACACACTGGAAAAGCACACTTTAGCAAAATTTAGTTGAAATTCCTCCTTTCTACTTACTTCAGTTCTACAGTTTGTTTACCTCCAGATTGTGAGAACAAACACCAGAGTAGGGAAGGTCCTATCACAATGAAATTTAAAATGCACATGCTCTAATCCTGCACGTGGGCCAAAACAGAAGTTTTAACAAGACAGATTAGCAAATTCTGTTTAATTAAACAAATACAGACCAAAGAGTTGCCTTGGGAAATATTTTTAATCTTTGTTATGACTCAGGAAAACACAGAAGCGCAGAGCATAAACATTTCTTTTAGAAACCGGAGAGGAGGCCATGTTGGTTTCTCTAAATCCCAAACAACTGACACAAACACTATTTTTCAAAATCTTTTGTTTAGGCTGTGGACTTCGGCTGTCTTCGCAATCTAGCAGACATTAAAAAGAGATGTTTGCAATGTTTTGGTTTATTTTTGGTTGTCATCCATGCCATGGCTGAAAATGAATGCAGGCCATTTGTTTGTGTGTTGAAAAGTGTGTTTTTCATACCAGTGTCACTGTCACCCACACTGCTGAGAGAGCAGAGCAAATAGTGGAGGATGAGAAGAAAAAGCAACACAACGGAATGAGTTTCTTTCTAATAATGGGCTGGTATACAAAACAATGGAATGCAACATGAAATTCAGTAGTTCTAGGAATTATGCAAAATATTCGATTTTTCAACAGTATTTCAGAGAAAAAAGTTTTCAAAACATTTCTATCAGCTGGCTGGCAGGTGTTCATATGATTATTTGTGTTGATTTGTGATTATTTAAAGGAATACTCCAACGTTTTGGGAAAAATAGCCTTTTTCGACTTATCCAGATTGAGACAAGAACTTCAATACCATTTTCACCTATGTCCACTGGTTCGGTTCCTATGGGTAGCATTTTGTGTTATCTTAGCATAAATACTTGAAGTCTACAGGAGTCATTAGCCTAGCTCCATCGAATTGAAAAAATAAACCTTACAGTAACTCCAAAGCAGTCTTATAAACACAGTGCATTGTGTATTTCTAATACGAGTCTTGGAATTTTTTTTTAACTGCTGAACACTTGTTCATCAGTTATAGTTCCTACTATCTAACTTCTTTTAAAATCTGCTTGACGTTGGGAAATAGGCAAACCTTCTCCTGAGAGGCTATAAATCTCCTCGCATAGTAAAGATATGGACACGGTGTAAATCCTACACTTCTCTTTTTTGCCCTGTGGCCTCTTCCTCTGAATGGGGCTCGGTGTTCCAGTCACACCTGCTCACCTTTCCCAGCCTCCAGCCCTGGGACACAGGCGAGCTGAGGCTGACATGAGAGGAAAAGCGGGCCTTGGCGAGCCTGGAGAGGGCAACGACCCCGCATACCCCGAGAAGTCATGGTAATGCCTTGGGCCCTTTGCTTTCTAAACCACTGGTTGCGGTTTTGGTCATGTGCGAGGGCGCTGTCACGTGCTTAGGAAAAGATTCACGACTGTAGGATTTCACAGCAGTGAATGCTGGCGCACTCAGAGGCGAAAGCCACACAAGCATGCCGTTTGCAAAGGCTTAAATAAACACGGTGTAACGTCTCAAATAGCCTCACGGTGCCTGCACAAGCGCGCTGCCATGTGACTGGGGTGTCACTTTGACTTCCTAGGGAGGGGAAAGAAGTACAGTGCTGTGTATACTTAGTCTTTCTTCAAACCACTAACAATCCCTCTTACAGTGCAGCTAAATGTATACATGCCATATCAGCCACAGCACGTCTAACATTAACGATTCTGCAGACAATGATATCAGGCAGGCAAAGTATAATTTTGGGGACCCTTCTGTCCAAGCATATAATTCTCTTGTAAATTTTGCCCTGCTGTCTTGACATCATAACCACAAAGACTTTGGTCTGTATTGCCTTTGTACTGAAACTTTCCTGCACCATCACACTATTAAGCCGTAAATACTGGCTGTGGAAAACTGTTTTGGAGAACGCTGCTTTAGGAAGATGTTCGCCAGGCTGTTTGTTTTTTTCTTTACCTCATGAAGACCTGCTGCATTGTAACACACAGATTATGAAAGTATGGAAGTGGAACTGCAGATTAGCTCCTCTAATACTAAACAGGCAATGTGAGAGGTAGGGGGAGTCCTGCTTTTCATTATCACCAGCTCGCAAACTGGCAAGTGTGGCCCAGCTTAGACTTTTCCAGATGCGTCTGTCCTTGTATGATCCTCCGCTCTGCTCTGAGAGCTCACCTCAGGGCTGGAAAGAGAGACAAGGAAACACACCCAGCAAGGGAGCCCGCTGAGCGCTGCCAGCCGGGCTTTACAGAGAGACGCATGGATGCAGGAAGCGCAGCAGACTGGGAGCAGGCTGCCCTGAAAGTATGCCACGTTAACACCAGATCTCCACAAGTCAATGGTGGCAAGGCTGTTGAAAAGCTGCCCAAGCCACGCTTACATTTGATTGGTTTCGCTGGATTTATTGTGTTATTATTTTAAAAGAATACTTAAATGTTTTAGGCAATATCCCCTTTTGCCGATTTGCCCAAACTGAGACAAGATGTTCGATACCATTTTCACCTCTGTACGTCCACTGGTTCAGTTCCTATGGGTAGCATTTCATGTTAGCTTAGCATTAAGACTTGAGGTCTACAGGGGTCATTAGCCTAGCTCTGTCAAAGTGAAAAAATAAACGTGACAGCAAGCTATCTTATTTACATGGTGTATCATGTGTATTTAAAATACATGTTTTGGAATTTTAAAAAAAAGGAGTCATTTTAGGAGAAGTTAGATGGTAGGACCTACAACCAATGAACACGTGTTCAGTGGTTATAGTTCCTACCATCTAACTTCTTCGAAAACGACCCTTGTTTTTTTTAAAAAAAGACATGGCATGTATTTCAAATACACATGATACACTGTGTAAATTTCGGAGTTGCTGTGAGGTTTTATTTTATTTTTTTTCACTTTGACTTTGACTAGGCTAGTGACTCCTGTAGACCTCAAGTCTTTATGCTAAGCTAACATGAAATGCTACACATAGGAACTGAACCAGTGGACATACAGAGGCAAAAATGGTATCTTAACATTTTGTCTCAGTAAGTCGGCAAAAGGGGATATTGCCCAAAATATTGGAGTATTGCTTTAATGTCTTGCATTATTAATGGGTTGTCATGCTCTCAAGTGTTGGGGGAAGAAAAGTTTATAATCCAAAGACAAAACATTAGTGAAAGAAACAGCTGTTAGGACTTTGAAATCGCTGTGAGGTCTATTCTGGCCTAAACAGCCTCTCCATCACCTACCATCCTTTGTGTTCATCACATTTAGAAAATTCAGTTCTATTGCCAAGCAATGTCGTTTCAAATGCATACAAAAGAAATGTCAGTTTAATTTCAGAGGAGTTTAGGTTTTTAATTAGATGTCAGATTGAATTAGCTGATATCTGGGAGGCCTGGGTGATTGATTCCAGTTAGATCACTGCATTTGGCTTAGCAACAGCTCACCAAATCAAAGACCCTGTAAAACAATGCATGAGCACAAGCGTAAGTGCATTCAGACTTCATTATTCTGCTGTCAGTAGTGCTCGGGTTGCAAGCTGAGGGCAATCTGTGAGAGGAATGCATCGCCATGAGATGAGGCCAGCTGTTACCAGACCTGCTCTGGAGCTGTCTGCGATACTGAAATGGCTTCAGTCAAAACCACACGACACTTCGTGATGATGGAGGTTTGCACTGGATTAGGAAAGACAAAAGCATGATGGCTTTAATAGATCAAACAGAGTTGTGATTGACAAATAAGGTTATTGTAGTAAATGACAAGTAAAACCAAGACCACAAGTAGTTATTCAAATGCGCAATTGTGAACTGAAAAGAAAAAAAATGCCAAAATGCTGTCTGCTTTTAAGATGAACTCCAATAGAATTAGAATATAGATGCAATTTTAGTTTTCATTGTTTTTTGTTTTGTTTTTTGTTTTTTCCGTTTTCCATTGGTTGGTTTTCTTTCTTTTTTCAGTTAATGTGTAGACTTATAAAGAGAATAAATTTTGGCCTCAGAATTTTGGGATATTTTATTGAATGAATCAAATAAAGTGTGAAAAGATCTTCTGTTCTTTTATTTATTTATTTTTACCCATTTTGAACTCCTTAAATTCCCTCCCGACCAAAAATACTAAAATCATAACTGAAACTAAGTAAAAGCTTAACTAAAACAAAACTGAACTAAATTAAACTCGGAAAAGAAAATGGAAAACATTATTCAAATTAAAAGCAATGAAAAAAAAAACATAACCTTTTGAAAGCTTTTCTTAGCAGCTTCAACAAGTGACATTCAGAGAATATCTGTTTTCAGTGTCCTGTCTTGGATCTCGATGGATAATAACAAATGGACCTGCCAGCGCGTGACATAACCTGGCTAAAAAACAACGTGCTCTACAACTGTCTTTTCATGTTTGTCCAAGGCAAATCACATTCAATATTAATACCATACTGACTTCTCACAAGGACAAACACGCGCTTGATTGTCAGAACTGTCCCGTTTTCTAAAATCTTGGCTTAACTTGAATTATAGCATCATGCTTCCTTCGTACTGCTGAAGCGGGCCAGGACAAAATGAAATTATTAGCAGGCAGAGGAAGGGTAGCAGAAAGGTTGCTATGGCTGCATGTCAGGCCAATCAGAGGGGATCAAGTGATGACATCACTTCCACAGAAGCTATTAAATGGACAATGTTTATGGTTAAAACTGAAGCCAGGTCTGACAGAGGTATCGGACCATTTTGAGAATGGACGGTGCACATTGGAAAGAGAGGGATGAGTGTAGATTTATGCAAAGTCTCACGAATGCATGATAACAATCAAGTGATCAATAGAAGTAGCAGTCTTTCCAGTGAACCAGTATAAACAATAACAGGACCTTGACTCTGTTTGACCGAAAGGGAACAGAACCTTTATTAAGGTCATTAGTAACACATGTGTTTACCTGCTATTTGGCCGGCCATGAAGAAGGTCTATTGGTTTGTACGTACTGAGGCAAAGTATGGTCACAGGACTGTGGCCAGTAAATGTGCAGAGAGACCTGTGATTCAATGAACCAAGTCACGTGGAGGCGGTATGTGAAATAAGCACACCTTGTAAAAGAGCTGGTCTGTGTGTGTATGTGTGTGTGTGTGTGTGAGAGAGAGAGAGGGAGAGAGAGAAAGTGTCTCCCCTTCTCAACTCAATTTGTTGAGGCTATTTAACAGATTAGGGGGGTGATCACATCTAGTTTGTTTTCTTTGGTCCAAACTATGGTGGAAAAGTTTACTTTGTTGAATTCTTTAAATTCGGTTCTTTTAGGTTCACATCACCCAATTCCGAGGGATCCCAGTTTCATAAACACAAGTCACCTGGACTCACAAGCAGCTCATTTATTGTACAGAGCTATGGTAACCTGTCATGCTGTAACTTTAAATAAGCACAATGGGCTTTTGTCAGCTGAGCTCATCTTGTGTCCATGTTTGCCCTCAGTTCGTTTTGCTATGCTAGGCCTTCCAAGCATGAGTTACTGAAGATGGATAACAACATCCGTCCTCTTATAGCACTAAGAGATTGTTGTCTGGGGTCATCTTCTATAGTGGGTCAGATTTTTGGAAGAGGAGCTTCCAAGAGGAGCTCAGCTTTTTTGGAAGAGGACGCAGAGATGCATTTTCATAACCTGGCACATCCAGCTGATGTCGCAAGTTAATTTTCTTTTGACTCACGAAACTACCTGGCCATGCTCCAACTGTAGCATTAGACTGGAAGCCACAAAACAGGAAATACAGACTTGGGTGAGAAGCAAAGGTCTGCTGAATTGGGATAGAGAAACAACAAGAGGACATCAATGTAGATTTTTCTTGCAAAAATGGCAAAAATCATGTACCAACATCCTAACAAGCTAGCGATATGCTTACCCATATGCTTGCTCTCTTTAACCATCACAGGTGCTGATGGATTGTACAGTTAGCTAAAGATTGACGTACGGTTTACCACATCACCTCACCTACAAACAGTGCCAATATTTTATTTCGTGTAGGAAACAATTAAAGCATTAAAGCAGAGACTTACATTTCAAGACATTTCAGTGTGGTTATTTGGTACCACCAGTGTTTACATGGTACTGGTCTCACTTGTCCAAAAGAGCTAAACTAAAGGAGGAAATGCTCCAGAGTTCACATAAACCGCCCCAAACACCTTAAAACTGAAAATGGTGGAGGAGCATGATGCAAACTGACCTTAAAGCCGTCCCGCCAGACAATTAGCAGCAAACCTCCAACTAACTTGTGAGCACGTGCAAATGACCCACTATTTCATCTCACCATCACACCTCGACATCTGAGGTAATATAATTCCATTCATGCTGTTCAGCTGAGCCTCACTCTAAATGTCACTGAATAGAAATCAGCAGGAAAACAAAAATCTAGTCCAATTTTAACAGATCTTGTGACCGGAGAGCTTAACACTTCAGACTTCTAATTTGACCTTGGTCCAGCTGTAGCACTTCATCAAGACACAGTCTCCTTGACCACAAAAATTTCTGAGCTGTACCAGACACTGACTGATGTCGTTTTCATCCACTTAACAGTTCTCTTTAGGACTAAAAGCAGCATCTATAACCATTATCACAAGACATCCCCATGAAATCATATAGTCCCTGCGTCCCTTTTGCACCTGAGGGGGAGATCATACCATTCATTATATAACACACAACCACACAGCTCACAATTTGAAACCCAAGTGGTTCAAAACGATTCCTGGTGATTTTTGATGGTCGAGGATTTCATGGCTTCCAGGAACACAGTGCTACAGACAAACTTCAAATCAGACCACACAAACTCAAGCAGCAGGAGATCGGTTTAAATGACGCAGTTTGCTGCCAAACTCACGATGAAAACAGCTGGATACAGCAATCATGATCAAAATAATTACAGCATCACCTCATACAGAGGGAGGTGAAAGGCAACGCGTTCGCATCTGTAATGGCATGTCCTGTTCATTTGATTTGGGTTCGGTTTATTGACTTGAAGACAGTTTCACTCTGCCAGAGTGATAGACAGAGACAAGCACTGATGTAAAACAGACCATCAGACCAACAGACAAAACCATCCACAACAAAATTCAACAACATCAATTCCAAAGCTTATCGCTTCCACTAGACTGACACTATCTTGGAGCTCTTTTGCTCACCACATAACACCAGTGTATTACTACACAAATTTTACCTCTTGGCACTTCTTCTGCTAGCTAAACTGATACGCAAAGTGATAGTTTGGAGTAATACAGTGCCATTCTTAATTTAGTAAAATAGTTCCAAGATATAGCGTCAGTGTAATGGTTGTGTAATGTAATGGTTTAAACTTTTTTGGCTTAAAGGAATACGGCAATGTTTTGGGCAAAATGTACCTTTTCTGACCCAGACTGAGATAAGATGTTCAATACCATTTTCACCTCTGTACGTCCACTGGTTCGGCTACTGTAGTTAGCATTTTGTGCTAGCTTTTTAAGGAGAAGTTAGATGGTTGAAATTATAACCACTGAACACATAAATGACTCTCATTAAAAAAAAAAAACAAAATCCAAGACATGTATTTCATTACCATGTAACACACAATTCATTGTGTAAATAAGACAGCTTTG
>OMLF01015767.1:5755-17831 GCA_900302615.1 Holocentrus rufus
CACGCACACAATCCCCTCTGAACATTGTCCACCCCCCGCCTCGACACCGAGCCCTGAGGAGATGTGGATGGAGGAGGCACGCAGAGAAGCAATGTTTTCTCTTTCTGTGGCTTCAGTTTCATTGCACTTCTTCTCTCCATCCTCCGTTTGACTGGAAGGGACAGGGGGAGAAATGAAGAGATGTTGGAGGAAGAAAAGGAGAGAGGGCAGACGGGGCTAAAGAACGAAACACAAAGGAAGTAAACGATAAAAGAGATGGTGACTGGGAGAGGAAAAATAAAAAAAAAAAAAATCATGAGAGGATGAGGGACTGAGTCAGACATTTGTGCTGCAGGCAGACATTGTGTCCTTTTGCCATGAACTCAGCACTGTCTGAAGTGTAAACTACTCTGCACTCTTGGTAGCCGAGGGGAGATAAACTCAAAATATCTCCTACAATCAGTTGATCCCTGCGCCAATTAAACACCGAGCGGTTGCCAACTTCAGTTTTCTAAACTGGGTTGCTGCAAAAAAAAGAGGGGGGTGAGGGTAGGAAAAAACACATCTTGAAAAGTTTAGTGGGAAGGCTGTCATTTGTTGTTTTCTGGCATTAAATGTGAGTGTGCAGGAGGCGATAGAAGCTTATCCTGCTGGTGTGTGAGTGGAAAGGGCCCGGCGTGTGTCAGAGAGCTCGTTTGGGACTGAATCTTGACAAAATCATTCGGCAGAGTTCTACCCTTGAACCTGAAAAGGCTTCACATCCGCTTAGATGTACTCTCATCCCATTGACAAGCACAAACAGATAAGGGGTTCACCGCCGGGCGCACATGCCCCAGTGCTGTGATGCAATGCCATGCGTTCACGAGCGTGCCCACGTGCATGTGCGTGTGTTTGTCTCCAGGGTTAAGATTTGGCACTTGAAAGTCTCACCTCGATCTTGCAGGGAAGAGCCTTGACCTGCTCAGGTTTGCAATGCCGTTTTTATAGCTTTCAGGGAGAGAGAGAGAGCGAGAGAGAGAGAGAGCGAGAGAGAGAGAGAGAGAGAGAACGTGACAGATGCAGAAATTCTGACATTGGAGGGAAACATAAAGAGAGAGGAAGAAGTGGATAAAAAAAAGAAGAGAGAGAGAGATTGGCCCAGACGGAAACAGATGAACAAAGGGAGAGATGGAGCTGGAGATTTGAGTATTGTCTTATCAACATGGCTGATATTTGTTTTTTATTATTTCAGTGCTGCCGTCATATGAGTAAAGGTTATGTGAATCTGAGGGGAGAGAGCAGATGGGGAGATGGGGAGATAGAGAGTGCAGTGAAAGACAGAGAAAGAGAAGACAAGAGAAAGGTTAAGTCCATTGATAACCCAGCGTAAATGGAGTGCCCGGATTACAGATATAGTTGGACCACACACACACACACACACAAACTCATATACACACACCAGCAAAATCTGTTTGGACCGATGCAGTTCCTTGACATTTAAGAAACGCATAAAACTGTAAACAAAGCCTCAGCCTAATGGAGACAATGGAGGCTTACTGCTCTTTGATTTCAGCACTATATTTTTTTTCCCCTTCCCCTCTCGTCTATCATTTTCTCTTAATTGTTGTCTGTCTCGACAGCCGGATCAGTGTGAAGTTGCCGTAGCAACCAAGTGCCATCAGCACTTGGACTGTGTATCATGTTTTAGTGTAGTATTGCTAAATGAAATGCTAAGGAGGTGCAAAGAGAGAGGGGAATGGAGAAAGACTGGGGAATGAAACAAAGGGAATATGAGACACAAAGTGGGAGGAGAAGAGAGAGAGAGAGAGAGAGAGAGAGAGAGAGAATGCCTGTCCACATCAAAGGGCTGCCAGTACTCATTCCTTTTCAGAAGAAACAAGACAAAAATTGCAATAGCTGATTTCTATTGTGCTTATCACTGCACAGAGACTTAAAGGAACAATTCACCCAAAATACAAAAAAAAAAAAAAGTTTCCCTGCTCACCCTGGATGGGTATTTGTTTGCTGAACTCAAACCATCAAAACATATATGTGCAAAAGTCAACAGTTCCCCCAGAATACAGGTTGTATTTTTTTTTAAACAAAACAGTGAAGTGTAAGTATCTGTCTCTACCAGGGTGGTAGTCATCCTGAAGCTCATGTTTCCTTGTGTTGTCATGTGAAACCCTTGTAGCTGCAGCTCACTCACTGCCAGAGTAACCTTCCCAGCACAGGTGTTGGGCCTGGTGCACAGCCAACAGTCCCTCCCTCTGACACGCCAGCAGAGTTAAAAATAGGCCAGTAGTTTATTCTGCTAAAGCCACTTTTTGTTATGATGGCTTTTTTTCTCTCTCTAAAGGATTTCAGTTTGCTAATTATGTGGGATTTTCGCCTGTTTGTTCCCTGTACACCAAGAAAGCCAGATATTTTATCATGGCTGCAGCTTTAACCATCCCCCATCAGCTGCTGACAGAATTCTCTTGCCTTGATGCTGAGCGAACACAGCCTCCCCCGATTTGAAGCCATCTCTTCCAACTAAAACAACACGTTGAAATATTAAATTGGCCTGCGCAAATAAGGTAAAATGAGAGTCAGGGATATAATTAGGTTGAATAAGAAATGTAGGTGCCATATAATGCCACCTCCACTCCTGCAGACTGCGGAATGTCTCTCATCAGAGGAGCTTCATATATCACTGAAAAGGCTTTGTTCTCCCATCTGCATGTCGATACCGAACTTTTATGGAAGTTGGACATTTTTCATAACGTTTATGAAGACGGCTACAGGTGCAAGAGATAGTGCATAGCAATCTGGTTTAATTGTTGCAAATGACTGCTGCACATCATTACCCACAGCAGAGATTTTCTGACTAGGCTGCATGAAGATTAAGATGAGTACCTTAAATCATTCTGGAGAAATCAATGAGTTCAGCATCAGAGGGTTTTTGACTTGCAAGTTTTCTTTTAAATGTACCTAATGCTGATGCTGCTTCCTACCCAGCCTCCCTATAGTTAGATTATGTAGCATTAGTTTTATTCCCATTCATTACTTTATTTCCTTTTGCAGTAGTCACGAAAAGCTAGTTTGTATTGTGAGACAGACCTCTCTCTCTCCAATTTGCTCATCACACAAGGAGAGCTACTGCATTTGACAAAAAAATATCACCATTATCTCTAACCATTGGCATTCGGTGATTCAGAAATTGCGTGCTCAATAGGAAGTATTGCTTGCCGGGTTCGGAGTGATTGTAAGGATTGAATGCTGAAGACTGAGTGCGTGAGGGAGGACATAATAAGCACAGCACTCTCTCCATCACAACATAACTTATTCAGTCTGTTTAAACCTCTCCTTGATCAAAATGTCATGCTTTTAACCTTACCTCAATAAATCATGTTTCAAATTAAAACTTCCAACCTGTCTTTTCTCATATAATATAAAATTTTAAAAATTAAAAGAAAGTTTCCCCAGGCACAAAACATCTAAATGAGGCAAGGATCTCCTCAAGTAACTCTTCAGTCCACAAACTAGACTAGAATGTAATCATACACTGTCATTGAAGAAGCTCTCTTAATGATGTTGATTTTTAATTTGGTAAGGAATAATCTTCAATTTGCTTCAAGAGAGATTTTCCTATAAACTGCAGGCTGCTTCAGTGACTCACATCTGTCTTTCTTTCTCTCTGTCTTTCTCTGTTCCTGTTTAGGATCGTGTGTACTGGACCGACTTGGAGGATGAAGCAATCTACAGTGCCAACCGTCTAACTGGGCACGATGTGGCAAAGGTGGCAGAGCACCTCAACAACCCCCTGGACTTGGTGGTGTTCCATGAGCAGAGACAACCCAAAGGTATGGTGCACAGGAATCACACAGAGATACACAGGAAGTATGCTAATGCTGCATTCATGGGAAGTGCTTAACTGGGAAATTTCCCACTTCCAAGTAGGAAAAATCCACATAAATAGCCCTCAAACTCATATTTCCTAGCTGTAGTTGTAGTTGTAGTTTTGTGTTGTCATATAACCAAAATAAGCATTTTAAGTATCTAAGTAGACTTTTAAGTCCCTGTTTGTGTGTATTAGATACAAAATACAGCTGGACATTGGTAACTAGTTGATAAAAGGTTTAGATGCTCTATAGGCCAATGGTAAAATTACATTGCAGATCAGTATACACCCTCGATAATTTTACATTTCATTACATTTCACATGGCCTAGTTTTTTAACATTATGTAATTATTTTCAGTGTGTGATCTATGAAAATGTCATATTTAATGCCAGGTCCACTGCCAATATCAATAGGGTGTTGATTTTTTTTTTTGACCTTAACTGATCGAAAGCTCAGTGCTGGGAGGTTGGAAGCATGTAGAAAGTATGAAATCACACAAGTGCAGTGTGCAGACAGTATGCTTACCCTTCACTGGATTATGACTCAGAACTCAAGATTCCCAAGGGAAGAAAAAAAAAGTTTTAAAATAATGCTCTCTCTACTTGGAATTGCTAGTCAGGAACTTGGACATGTTTTCTCAACCCTAGGTTCCTGACTCTGAAAGCTCAACATGGCTTCTCATATCATGCACAGTACGAAAATATTTACTCCCATGCTTTTTAACCGCGTTAAAATAGATTTTCAGCATGACATGCTTTGGATCAGTCAGCATGTAGCCACAGTAGTTGTATAAACCTCAAACACTAAACTGTATAGTTCTTAGAAGCTGTTTTGAAAAGTTCACACAAGCTATCACGCATATCACTAGTTATCAATAGCTACCTTTGTCAGGTCAGTTTCCTTGATGCCTTCTTTCAGACAGGCTACATATCTAGAAGCGAATTTTCGGTGCTCGGACATCAAGCAACACACCAACTGTGGCAGCGTCCATGTTTTTCTGACTTGGTGCACCTCAAATGCACGGAGGTCATAAATGACATCATTCCTACCACCAACTTTCCAGCTCATATTCAAATCGTAAACATCATAAGGTGTGCAGGAAGCGTGCTCGGAAACAGAAAGTAATTTATCATAGAGTACAATTAAAACATGCAAAAACATTAAGGTAAGACATTGCATGGATGGTTCTGTCATGCTAACAAGGACCATAGCATACTTTCAAGTCCCCTTCCCAGTCTCAGATCCTGGCTCTTATTTTTAGCAGCATTCTAAACAATTGCATTACAAATGCCAAATTAAATTGCATGGTAATTTAGGCTACACATCAACAGACCCTGAAATAGTGTTGTGTAAGTCTGCCGTCACAATAAAGTAGGATTATAGTACACTTTGCATTCTGACACACTTGGTAATCACACTTATTGGCACACTTGGCCGGAAGATTAAACAGTATCTCATTTATAGCACAAAATAAGGTGTGAGATGTGTAATTGAAAAAATTAGACTATACATAAACGCTTTCCATCTTTACAGTCAATGTTAGCGTGCATCCAGTCTCACTGGAATACATCTACGCTCGTGTATCTACTGAGCTCGTTAAAACTGTCTGAACAAGAGAACAAATGAACGTCTGATTTGTGTGATTAGATAGATATGTCTGCTGTGCATGTCTAATGATCTGATGTTTTTTTCCCAGCATGTGCGTTGCTGTGTTGGTGTGGTCACAGCAAGCGAGGGCGAGCGCGCGTGTGCCTGTTTTTAGACTTTGCACGCTGGTGCATTTCAGTTTGTTTGGCTGGTGTGCATTAGCTGGTTTCTCGTGTGTGTTTCAGTGTTTTCCTGCTTTGTTTTCCCCCTCTCGCAGTCAGAGCTTATAGCCGTCTTGTCTTAGTGCCAGCGGAGGAGCTAATTGCATTCTCTCATTAATAAATCAATAGTTCTGCTCAAAGAGATATCACAGAATTAAACATGTTTTTTCCAAAATTCCAACAAAAGCACGACATAAAACAACTAGGCCTAACAACGCAAAAATGAGGACATATTGAATGAACTCTCGATGCCCTGTTAAAATACCACTGGTACTGAAAGGTGAAATATTCAATAACACATTGGCTCTGTTGAAGTGATTTGCAAGGTCACCTCACTTTTCCCATTTTCTCGCTCCTTGCCTCTCTCCTCTCCCTTGCTTTACATATCATTTTCATTCTCTCTCAGTGCATACTCTTATTTAAGCAAACCCCCAGCAGGAAGGATCATCATTTAATGAATGGCTGCCACAATACACCTCGAGAGAAGCATTCAAAGTATGGCTCCAACCAACCTCCATTCCCCATTCTACATATCTTCACTCCTTTGACATGCTTCTTCAAAAAGCTCCTCTCCCTTTCCTCTTCTTTGTTGTGTTTTTTTTTTCTCTCCACTCATCCAACAGCACTTTGAAGCCAAGGTTCAGAGTTTCAGTTATTTCTTCCTCCTCAACCTAAGGGAGGTGGTGGTGGAGGAAGAGAGGAGGGTGAAGGGATGTTGCACCCTCTGCAGGGCTTGCAGCACTCAGAGCATCCAGTGCTTTAGCATTTACCAATCTCTCATCTCACCTCTTCTTCTCTCTTCTCTCTTGTCCTCTCCTGATATTGCCTCCTCTTCCTTCTTCTCATCTCCCTCCCCATTCCTCTCTCATCTGGTTTCCTCTCTCTGTGACTTCATTGCTCTCCCCTCGCCTCATCTCCTCTTATTTCTCTCCTTTCCTTTTCAACTCACCTCAACTCTTCACTCCTTTCCTCTCTCCCCCTCCTCCTCCCCCTCTTCTTTCCACTCCGTCCTCCCTCTTTCCCTTCTCTTCACCCCCCAGAGCAGTACAGATGAAATTAAAATCTATTTTTGTGGTGCGTCCCTCCCTCCCTAGCACTTTGGAGAGTGGAGGCATTTCAAAGAATGTCCCTCAAGTTTCTTAAACTCAAAGAATGACAGTGTAGCCGAATATGCAGAGCAGCTAGATGTTTTTAGCTTTATGTAACATACTGTTATTGCCACTGAGATGCCATATGTGCAGCACAAATGTATTCACGGCTTATTAAAGTGAAGCACAGATGTATTCCCAGCTTATTAAAGTTTAGATCATGCTGTGTACAGTCAGTGATCTCACTGCCTCCTGTGATCGCTCCATCTCCTACAGTCTAAAACTACGAGTCAGGATGCAAAATCGTCCGCAACTTGACCTAATTCTGGCGTCTCCCCACATGACAAGAGCGGCAATATTTTTTCATGAGTCTGAGTCTTGGGTCGCGGAGCTAAATTTTTCATTTGGGTGCTGAGATATTAAAAAAGTGAACCCCCTGCCCCCACCCAACTATTTTTCAGAGATTGGATCTTGACCTGAAAGTGGGTTGTGGATTAAAATAGGTTCCCAGATGGCTCTGTGGCAACCGGTATCTCCCATCTGTTGTCTTCCTGTTGCAAAATACTGCACAGTTCTATGCACAATGTGACGTAAGCTTTGTAGTTAGTAATAAAAAGTAATAGCTAATAGTCGAATACATTTTTCACCAGCCTCCAGCATGGAATGGGACATGGGTGTTTCTAAACATGGGATCCAGGATCCTCCCTACAGACGCTTTGGATTATTGAGGCTGTAATCAATAGAAATAGAAAGCCTTTACTGTCATTGTATTATGCAGATACAACGGAATTGAGACCGCTATTAAAAAAAAATTTATAAATAACAATAGAATCACTTCACAGGTCAGTCCTGATATACCAGATACATACATATATACATAAACATACCAAGTTTAACATCTAGCAATTCAATCCTTTTATGATACTACGGCAAACCAAAAAAACAAAATCATGAAGCGGTCATTCAAATGCTAATTTAGTTCTGCAGTGTGGCACACTTGACTCGAACAGCTTTGTATCAACCTTTTGCTCTGGGGTTTTCATGTGTCAGCTGGGTGTCTGTGTTTGCTGGCTCTGTGGAGGGAAAATGTTCCATATTTTTGCTGCTGGCACCCGTTTACTGACCTGGATTCAGCTCAAGATGTGTTGGACTGTTGGACACCGTTGCCATGTTTTCAGCTGTTTGACTCTGTTGAACTTTGCACTGACTACAGCAGCCCACCGTCAAAACCCAGGCTTTGACTCTGTCTGTCTCTCTACTCCAGACCTGTCTTCTCCTTCTCTCCCTGTCCAAATGCACTGCATACAGAGCACGCTGCCTGCGGAGGTGATGCTGAAATACTGCAAGTGTCAGACACATATTTGGCGAACATTCTGAAAATTATTATTTTTATTTTTTTACTTTTGAAGTAGCATTTGAAATATTGGTCATCATCACACCACAGCTCCAATGCAGTTGGAACAGGTTCCTCAATTCCTCACTTTTACCACTCCAGAATTTTGAAAGGAGGCACAAGGCATCAGAAGTTTGTAGGCAAAAGGAGTCATATTTTCAGAGAGATGCTTAAACTCTTTTTAATTTTCCTTTTACCTTTTTTGTGTGTGTTTCCCTGCAGCCCCCGATACCTGCAACATGGGCAGTCTTCCTAACGGCGGCTGTGAGTACCTCTGTCTGAAGGCCCCGCAGATCACAGACCACTCCCCCAAATACACCTGCGCCTGTCCCGATGGTATGGAACTGGGACCCGACATGAGACGCTGTGCTGTAGGTAAGTCTGCCGCACTCTGAGCCATGCAGTGTCATATAAGACATGCAATCCAAATGTATGTTTAATTAAAGGATTATTGCTGGAAGAGGAACTAAACTATGGCAACTGCAGGGACATGATGCTGTCCTGTGAGGGGCTGTTACGCTGGTGTGGTATCTGAGCACTGCAAAAAGGAGTTCACCTCATTATTAAATATTTATATGTATCCATAATTAAATGTTCAGCTTTAAAGGATTCAGTATTAACTCTGTATGTATTGGGGATGTGCAGCTTTACTCAGGAAAAATCCCCCATGTCACTGCAGGCTGAAATATTATAACCTGAAAGAAATAGTCATAGACTTTATATTGGCCTGTTTTGTTCAGGGGGATGGGGAATCCCCCCTGGTGGCCAGCTAGACCAAGTCAATATTTTGGTGTAATCCTGATTCTAACACAATATTTTGATCAGGTAAATGAAATATACACATATGATTGTTCATATTTTTATTTCAGCTGGCTGACTAAAATGTCCTTCCAGAGTGATGCAGGAGAATTTTAAACCACATCATGGGTATCGGTCTGTAAAACCTGCCATGAACCCTGCTTCACCCTTTCTTAAAGAAACCGTTCACCCAAAATATAAAAAAAAGATATTTCCCCACTCTCCCTTAGTGCGGTCTATCCATCCAGATGGTGAGCTTTCCAGTCTGCTGCGATGTTCCCTGTCTCCCTTCACCCCAATAAAACGAGGCTGGCTGGGATGGGCTTGCAGAGCTTAAACTGTCAAAAATTTACATGTTGAAAAACTAACACCCGCAGCTCTTTCCAACCAAAATAACACGGATACTAATCTAATAATCTACAGCCGTCAGGGATGAAGAGTCTTGTTGGGAACTATTTCCTGTCGAAGAACACCAGCAAACTGTATCCATCCACCCCCGCTGGGTACAAATTAGAGGCAGAGAGATACAGTTTCTTGGTGTTCTCCAGCGGGAAATCACACAGAAACTATCTGGATGGATAAATTGCACTAGGGATAAGTAAAAAAAAATATATGTTTTTTTAATGAACCAAACCTTTAAAGAAAACCCACTTAATGAGCTGTTAACCCACCTAAAAGTCTAACTGCTGTTCTGAGCTGAAAAGAATATTTTGGGGGAAAATGCTGAATCCTTGTGGAGTGGTAAATCTGAAGATAGTGAAAACCGAACCCAAAATATTGTCTATTTATAGCTTCCATCCAAAAATGGCAATATCAGCCGTGAACAGCCCTTATCTGTCGAAACCTCACACATATTTGAGCGTTCCGTAAAGATACTACAGACCTCCAAACACATCACTCAGTCAGAGAAGCTCATACTTCTGCTTGCAGTAACACTATCTGGGGTCTTTGCAGTCGGGGTCAGGGATTCTCCTGACTTACCCGTGTTCCCCGGCAGATCTCCATTATTTCACTGACCTTATTCCACCACTCAGCCTCTACAGTTACTGCAGGTGTTAAGTTCTTATCCCTAATAGACTCTCTCTATCTGCACCTCATGTTTGCACAGGTGAGAAAAAAGGAGCTGACACAGAGAAGAGAGAGAGAGAGAGAGAGAGAGAGAGAGAGATGATGATGATGTATATAGGCCACCATTCAGTAAATCCCTCTGAGAAAGGATGGGAGAGGGAACACTGCCAGTATATACACACACACACACACCACATCAAGTAGATATGCACTCTCCAACCATTTTTGGACTTGTTAATGCAGTGCAGGCATTTCTGCTGAGCACTCCTGGCATTTGGTGTGATAAAAGGGCTCCATATGTTAAATACTTTGCTCCCTCTCGCCGCTCTGTGTCTCTATCGGTTTGGGAACAATGCTTTGTCTCTTCTGTAGCACACTGGACAGGTTGTGTATTCTGCCGTTGGCGTAAAGAACAGCAGTTTTTGACTTCTGTTCCTACATTTGTGAGACGCTGCGGCTCACCAAGGCATTAATCACGCCTGTACGTTGTTGGTTTAGAGTGTTTTTTTTTTCCCCCTTCATTTTTAACATCAGCTTTCATTTGTCTCTGTTCGGCTTCAGTGTTCACTTTGTCTGAGACAATCAATCATAATGATCTAAACTGACATGTAATCTTTACTCCGAGTTCAAACATGATCCATAAACCCATAAAAGAACTATCTAAAACAGGCAGAAGAACATTTGGATGAATATCTATTTTTGGAATGGAACACTTGTCCATAATTGACGGTGGTATTTTACAAGAGAGAGCATCAGTAATTAATGCACAGGTAATTAGTTCCTCCTATGAAACAAGATTAAATGATTGTTGGCACAGCGAGGAACAGGGCAGAATTATACAAAGTTGTTTTTCAGGTTTTTCTTTTTCATAGCAAGGAAGCAGCTGAATTCTTAGTAAAGTATTTATTTATTTAGTTAGTTGGTTAAATTCATGCTCAAATCATTGGGCTGGAGCACATGAGAGTTTGGGTTGGGCGTTCCAATTTTGTCACATACCTTCTCTCTATGATTTTTTCATTCCCCGCTGTATAGTAGTAGTAAAGTGAACACATGAATACTTTATAAAGTAAAAACTAGCTTAGTGATAGTTAAAAAGTTGTTTGCTGTGAGGATCTTTGCAGCTAATGTGATCATTTTGAGTGACTTCTCAGGTTTCTATGAGTGATATGGATGCAACAAGAGATTTAACTGAGATAACAAAAGGGCTGTTTTTGATTAGTGACTATACTGTATCTATTGAGAAAACAAAGACACAGTAAAATAATACACAACATCTGCAACATTTCCACTATGTCTTTCTAGTTTCTTCACATCACACTACCCACGATTCTTTGCGAACATTAGAGATTACAGATCATTACACAACGCTACATGGATTAAGATAATTCCTCTTTAGCTGTCATGAAATCGTGCAAACAAAACTGTGATTTTCAAACTCTCTATAATGAAAACTCATTGTACATGCCGTTGTTTTAAATGTGCATTGCCATCTTAACACACCATGAAATTAATTCCTCCACAAAAAGAAACAAATAGAAAGCTTGCACAGCTCTATTAAGCACAGTACTCTGGGATGCTGTCTCACTGATGGTATATTGTGCCCAAGAAGTTAATCTGTACCATCTGCAACAAAAGGGGATATCACTGTTGTAAGTATTTGAATGTAAAACTAATTAGAAATGGCCTCTTAAGATCGCTGTCTTTTCAAATATGTAATTCATGACAACTTAAAATCTTAGTTGCTTACTTGATGTTGGAGCATCGAGAATGTTTTTTATTCCTTTTATTGACCATTGCATTCAGAGCTCAAAGATTTAAAAGGGTATATCACATTTTGCAGTTGAACAAATTGAGTTCTATATGATCAAAAGTTCACTATCAACTTATGAAAAGTGCATTTTATTTCCAAAATGATGCCATCGCTGCCAATTAACTCCTGTCCTGTTTCTCCCATGCAGTTCGGCCCAAAACAACCACCACGGCTGCTCCCATCACCACCACCACCACCTCCGCTCCGACCACTACAACCACGACCACGACAAGCACCACCACCACCACCACCACCACCACCACTACTCC
>OMLF01015769.1:12810-26107 GCA_900302615.1 Holocentrus rufus
GCACGTTTGCTTGCAGACATATAAAAACACTTGGACACACACACACACACACACACACACACACACAAAAGTGGACAAATGTACACTAGTGCATTTACTGTAATACACACATGCATATTTTGCACACAAACAGGAGTATACACACCTATAAGCGCACACACACTGACATATACATATTGACACGTGTACACACACAAAACATACATGCACAAATGAAGGTTCTACAGCATCTGACTAAAGCTACTGAGCCTCCGGTGCGCAGGACCGGGCTCCACGATCAAATGCATGATCCTACTCACTCCCCCCCCTCTGACTTGTTGATGAATGTAGGACCCCTGAAAGCAGTCCTGGACCTGGACTGAATTGTCACCAACAGGAACTCCCATCCGCTTCACATAAGGCAGTTCCTCACCACCTTTGTTTTTCACACCTTTCTAAACATAAGTTACAAAGTGCTAAACTGCAACAGTACTTAAAAAATAAGTACATTATCAGCAACAATAAAATGAAATCATAGAATATGCAATATAGATGAACCACGACCATGCAGTAAATAAATAAATAAATAACATCATAAAGCTTTCTTCAGAATTCAGTCAAATTGTGGTTAACTTTTTGGATCTCAGGATAATTAAAACAGATGAAAGTAAACTCCACACTGCTATTTTTAGAAAAGTCTCAGTTGCAGTTCCATTCTCAAGGCGGACAGTTTTCAACCAGCCAGCCTGAAGAATAATTAATAATGAGGTGGGGGCGAAGCAGAGAAGATCTATGGAAAGGAGGTATCAATAACATACTCAATACTCAATAAATCCACATATAAAGCCAAATCACAAGACAGAAAATAACTATTGAAAACACAGGAAAACCAATTTTATAGAATTGTAGCTCAGTTAAAGGAATACTCCCCTGTTTTGGGTTAAACACCCGTTTGTTGACTTACTCAGATTGAGACAAGATGTTCGATACCGTTTTCACTGCTTCAGCTCTGATGGTTAGCATTTCATGCTAGCTTATCATAAGGACTTGAAGTCCACAGGTGTCATTAGCCTAGCTCTGTCAAAGTGAAAAAATAAACCTTACAGCAACTCCAAACCTGTCCTATTTTCATTATTCTTTACTCATATCATGTATCAATACTTTTTGTTTATTAGTCATTTTCATTTTAGGTAGCAGACCAGGGTTGGCTGCAATGCGCTGGTGTGTTTTAAATTGTATTTTTTTCATATTAAATGATGAAGGCCTAATCTATTTTTGCTGCAGATGAGAGCACCTTGGGATCCTCTCTTTTTATCTGAAGGAATTTGACCAGTTTATGAATGTCTAATCGTTAATCTCAGACAGGGCCCATTCTATCCAAAATGAGATCCACTGAGGTTATATAAGTACACCTTAATGCAGTGATCTAACTTAACTTTACATACTTGAGTAATTGGCCTCAAGCTCCCTATACAACACTAAAGCCCATTTTAGCTGTGTACAAACAGCCTCTCAGGGTATTGAATAGACAACCTAATAGTTACTGCCAATGAAACATTCTTCTGAAGTACAAGCTCCTAAGATGCAAAAAAATGATCAGCTTCTCAGATGAATGTCTAGTACTAAATGTCCTTCATGGTAGGATTCCTGCACCACTTGGTGTTTTCATTAAACAGAAAATGACAAGCAGCAGATCTGGTCTGCCCTAAGGAGAGACTGCATATGCCAAATTAGGATGAACTCCTTTGGCCAGTCTGTTTTCTTAGATACAGCCTCTAATTTCTGGAACATTTTGGTTACTGACGATTTTAAACACAAAATCCCTATTTTTTGCCCCCTAACTGAATGTTCTGTTGTTAGGTTTTTATTTTTGAGTAACTCATTTTGCATAGTTTGCCTACTGGTTGCTTTGTTGTCTGCTCATATGTTTTTTTTGTTTGTTTGTTTGTTTGTTTTTTTGTCAGATCTGTCTAGGTGGGCAGTGTCTCTGCTATGTCTTGTTTGTATCAGGTCATTTAATGTTGCGTAGTGTGATTGTTTTGTGTGTGTGTTGCATGCATATCTATCTATCTATCTATCTATCTATTCACTCAGATTCATTCATTTCACCTCTGTGCATCAGTGTGTTCTTTAAATGTGTTGCCAGCATGTGTGTTATATCTGTGTCAGTGTCCGGTCTTTTCATAAGGTTTTGTTGTGTAACACTTGTTGATTAATGTCCACTGTCCCTGTGAAGAACAAACTCAATTAAGGAAAAGTAATTATGTGTCTACTGGTGTGCATGTCTTTATCTCTTGCTGTTTGCTGTCCCATTTTGTAGCTGTTTTGTAACTACCAAGTCTCAAGGTCATTAAAGCAGATTAGTTGGTTCACTGTTCAACTTCAGTATTTCACAAAATCAGTGTTATATGCAGTATATTGTAAGCTACAATAAGGTGCCTGTGAGTGTCTTTGTGTGTTTTTCTTTTTGTTCATATTTGAAAGCAAAATATTATCCTCAACGTACAGCACCATTATGCCACTTAGAATAGACTTAGAATGTCCCTCTCTCCCTGTTCATATAGCAATGACTCCTAGCACACTTTTGTGATACAGAATTATTTCAAAATACCTTTATTTGATGTATTTAGTATAAATTGTCTAATGTATAAAGAACTTTCAAATCTGGCTAGTAAAACTTTACTTACTTGGATGAAAAATAAAATGTGGTCTCATTAAATTGTTAAACATTTCATGACATTTTTTTTTTCCATACTTCATCTCAGAGTCATAGATAGACATTTTTACTGCATCTTCTCTAATTTTACCTTTCAGAATACATACTGCAGAATGTATTCTGCCTCAGTTTGGCAGAAAACAGCGTGGAATCCCTGTGTAATTATGGATGACATTTTGATATGAGCCTTCAGAGAAAAACTAATAAACTACCATCATATTATAAAAGTACATAAGGCACACTGTCTGCGTGCTTTCTCTTCTGTAATTCTACTGTGAAAGTCAATGACAAAAGTGGACAGAGCGCCTACTGAGATGTGTATCTCTTGGAAGCTGGTTATGTCTTGGAAAGCTTCTGGCACCTACTCCATTGGATGCCCTCTGCGCCCAGAATGTGCCCTTTGCCCTGGATCGAGACTAGCATGCAGAAACAGAGCAGAACTGTAATTTGAACTGGCAACCCCTGGCATATATCTGCCCTCTGTCCTGCTGTGAGTGGATGTGTTGACATCTGTGAAGATATTTGTGTGTGTGTGTGTGTGTGTGTGTGTGTGTGTGTGTGTGTGCCTGTGTGTCTATATGCATGCATGATGCAGCACAAGGTTCTGGGCCAAATAGTGCACACCTCTCTCTGTGTCCACTGATTGGTATTGTGTGTGCACAAAAACGACTGGAATTAGTAATAGTCCTGGACAGGCTGAGCTGGAGAGTGTTCAACCACCACCTTCAGTGGTCTCCAGCTCTGTTATCTTGTAGGTGCTAGCTGGTGCATTAAAAAATCCTTTGGGTTTATTGGACTGAAATGTGAACAATGTTCACCAAGATGGCTGTGCAACGATGATGTAATTCTATAAACAGAATAAAAGATTTAGGTAATTAAATCAATGTGGTCCAGCAGTATTTGAATGACAGAATAACAAGCGTTCAAGAGGGCCATAAAATAAATTGTGTGCGTCACAAGCACAGACCTCAGAGCCCTCATCCACAATGTTGCTCCACTACCACTCCCAACACTGAATTTACTTACCAAATACTGCATCACAAGGCCTTTTGTATCCTAAGTGAGGTATATGCAGTCCCTTGATGCTGCATTCTCACTCTGCATCAAAGAAATTCTGAATGAGAGGCATTTTTACCATACTTTAACTAACAAATTATCCCTACAAGCTACGTGCTCATAGAACCACAGAGAATGCTCAAGAGTAAATGAGGAAGAAGTAACAACACTTAAGTCAAGGCTAGTCCATTATCCTGTTATGTTTCAGCCTGATAAATATGTTGTTTGGCTTCCGTGTGTTAATCATACATTTTGGTTGATCAAAACTTGCATGCTGATACTTCACCAAAATTTCATTTCACTCTACAAGAAGCATTCTGTGAATATTCCTCTAATTAAAACAACTGTAGTGCTACAAAAGCTAAAAATGATCTTATTGGACCTATGGATGGCATCGTGAATTTGAGCATCCCGCCTTGCTGATTTAAGGTTGCGTTATTGCTGTTTGCAGATGATGTCATCATTTTGGTTTCAGACAGTGATGATGATGTGCATGGAAGTAGTCTGCAGCTGAGTGTGATGCAGACAGG
The DNA here is from genome assembly GCA_900302615.1 of Holocentrus rufus. Taxonomy (NCBI): domain Eukaryota; kingdom Metazoa; phylum Chordata; class Actinopteri; order Holocentriformes; family Holocentridae; genus Holocentrus; species Holocentrus rufus. The sequence continues at coordinate 17,092 of OMLF01015769.1, forward strand.
ATCGGGGTCAGCACCTTCACATTTTGAGCCCATTGGTTCTTTCCTGGAATCAGGTAAGTAACTGTTCAAAATATACAAGTGCAGATGAAAGGCGTTGTGAGACTAGCAAAATTATGTGCAACTGCTGCCATACCTGCTATAATCAGTCACAAATCTATTTTCAGTTAATATTTGTCCTGACCCTCACTTATGGTCATGAGTTTTGTTTCATGACCAAAAGAGTGAGATATCAGATGCTAATGGCAGAAATGAGGTGGAGTGGTGGAGCTCACTCTCCATAATTCAGTGAGGAGTTGAGGAGTTCAGCTATTTAGAAAAACATTTGAGTCCGGCTGCTGTTCCTCTGCACTGATAGAAAGCCAGCTGAGGTGGTTCTGATTCCCCCTGGGCCCCTTGCTCTGGGGGTAACCTTGGCCTACTGAGGGGACACACTCAGTAAGCAAACCCACGATATGCTGTAGGGACTAGCAGCTGGTTTATATGTGTTTTGGATCCTCCAAAAAGAGTTGGAGGAAGATGCCTGGGAAAAGGACATCTGGCATGCCTTGCTTGCCCTGTTGCCACCATGACCTTGACTCAGATAAGCAGGGAAAACATGATGGACAGATGCCTTGCTATTCTGGTCTCAAGTCAAATATCTTCAGCAGATTGCCTGTTTGCAAGCAAGAGGAGAAATTTGCACTGCAGAGTTTTGGTCATAATTTGTTTGAACACACTCTTTCTGCAATCACAGTTTGTACAACTTAAGCAGTTGTGAGATAATTAAAAACCTTGATTAAAAAAAAAAAAATTCTTTGGCCTTACATAAAAAAGAGAATTCACACTTGCACTTTGACCAATTTGACAACTTTGAAAATGTGCCTCTCCTGCCATTTTGAGATTGTCAATCCTTGGTGAGACACAAACCAGCTCTTCTTCTGCAAAGACCCCATCCATTTTATCTGTCACAGTCTATTTTTTTGACAAACCAGAAGGGAGTTTCTCACTTGTTTACTCGAGACTGTCTTTGTTTTCTCTGGGGGAACAAGAGGGGTAGTAGATCAAGTCACCTTTCAGGACTGCTCTTTCCATCTTGATACTCAAACTGCAAATGTCTAGTCAGTTACTCCTGGATGTTTTCTTTATACTGTTGGGATAATATTCTGAAAACATAACATCACATGACTCATCTACATGATCATTCTCAACAGAATCATAATGACTCCTGAGAAACTAGTTTTGAAAATGAGATTAGGTTTAAAATCTGTTGGTATATGAGGATTGTTTGATTTTATTGTTAGATATTTATTTGAAATCTGCATAAAACTCAAGAAGATTATATCTTCTCAGTCAACAGTAATAAAACAGCTGGTAATCTAATGTATTCATCACCATTTAATAGCCTTGGTATAAAAAGCAAATAGAGAGATGCACTGTGGTAATATGCAAAAAATGAGCAAAACATGAAAATATTCAAATAATATATAGTACAAGTACAAATACCATAGACCAAGTCACAATTTTAACTCTGTGGCTGTTTGGTCCAGTTTTATTACCTATTGTCTGTCCAACAAACCCAACAACATAGTTGAACACACAGTAGTAACACATTGATTTCATTATGCAACTGATTGAGCTGTCCCCCCAGCGACTAGATCAACTGAAACAATTATAATCCCACTTGATAAATAAACTGTGACAGCTGAAAGGTGTCAGTGCTAAAACAGAGAAGCTCTGGCAAATTCAGAAATGCATTTGGGAGCCTAATGGACTGCAGCCCAGACACAATTGCTGCTTATTCAGACCACTTGACCTTGGTCCACAAATGTAAAAGTTACAGACCCCTATTTGTATTTAAGCACATGTACAACTGAGAGATTATGTAGCATTTTCAATGTTATTTCTAACCTAAACCCCTCAAGAGGTTGAGAATATTTAGGGTTATTTCGGGCATTTTTTTTTTTTTATTTGCTAAATTTATTATACATTACCTCAGCTTTTCACTTTCAGATTGAACAGTGATAAGAAGCCAGTGTGTGGAATTACCAGAAAATCCAGACATCACATTTCACAGCAGTTGCACCAAGTTAAGATTTATTAGTGGCCTACAGCTGACTCATATCCTACCACTAACTGTTGCTCATGACCAAAGCAAATGATGTTAATTGAAATTAATGGGAATGAAAGGCTGCATTAAACAATGCTTGATGAGCAAACTAAAGGCAATAGTATGATGGATGTTTCATATTTTGACATTACCGTAGCAATATTTGTTTCAATGACATTCCATCTCAGTATTCATTCACAATTTGATGGATATTTTAAGATTTTTGAAAGGCATAATTCCCTACTCTGTGCCAGTTTAATTATAGCACACCTTCTCATCCTTTCAAACAGCAGTCTGTTTTATAAAACCACCTTCCAGTCAAGGTTACACTCCACTGGAACAGTTTAGTGGAACATGATTAAGTCATTTCCATCTGATTTTGCTGCGGTTCAACTGACTTCAGCCCAGTGTAATCATGTTCACAACAGAAACATGAAATGACTGTATTAAATGGATATTATCTGCCTCAGTACATTCAATAGAGGCCCAGTTCATTTTCTCTTTAATATGGTTATGTGAGGGAAGCTGATCAAAGGCTGGACACCAATCATACCAGCGAGATAGTCGGACACCAGCGGGCACAGGGAATGGGTGTGTTACATATGTGAGTGTGACACACACACACGCACACACACACACACACACTCAACCTTCAGCTCTCAGTCAGCTTATGAGTTTTTGTCTATCTGTCTCCTTACATTTATAGAGAGCTGTTTACAGTGTGAATGAATACAACTGTGTCATTGAACAAAACAAAACTGAGTTGATGGCACCACATTGTGTCGCTGTCATTCAAAACCCTCTGAGCATTCCTTCCTATAGTACCACTTTGTGGACCCAGTTGAATCAAATCAATTGGTAGAGCAAAAGGGAGAGTAAAATGACCACAGCAGAACGGCTACAGAGAAAAGCTGTGATATTCAGTGAAGGTGAGGGACAGTCCCGTGTAAATCACAGTTCAATCAGTCATTGTATTCTCTCTCTGTGGTCAGCACAGTCGACCAGATGGTGCAACGGTGTGGAAATATGTAGACATCCCTGCACTGACATTCCCTTGAACGCAAATCTATGCCATGTTTACACGTGTGCATGTGGCCCTGCGCAAACACGCACACACCCACACACCCACCACACACACGCACACGTATAAAACACCATCCACGAGCCATTTTAATTACACTGTAGGGGAGACGCTTTCAGCTCCTGATGAAATAGCAGGAAACAATGAAGAAAGAAGAAAACTCTGTATTGTCATGTTACACAAACCTCTGTGCATACATTATATGTGTCCCCTATGAACCATGTTTCTGTAATTATGTATGTATGTAGTATTATTTCCAGTGATTGGACAGCGGATAATCATGTCATGGGGTTTCTAGGATGAGGAAAATACATTGATAACATATCGATACATAATAAAAATCCATGTGCATCAAAGTAATCAACCCTTTTCTGGGGAGTTTACATTCATGGCTTTATATACAGAATGTGTATGTGCAATTCTGAATAAGACATGCAAGTCTTTGGGAGAAGCGTTCCCATTACTCAGCATTAAAAATGCTTACAGCAGAACTGAAGACTTTGCACATATTTGTTTTCAGCTTGACAGTGCTGCGTTTTTCCAAGTTAACATTTTTTTTAAGTGCTATCAGTCACAAATGTGGGTTATTATACCTGCGCTCCGTAGCACAAGTGGGGGTATTGTTTTTGGTCCTGACCGTCTGTGTGCTTGTGTGTGTGTGTGTGTGTGTGTATGTATGTGTGAGTGCACAGCATAACTCAAGCAGTTTTGATCCGATTTTTATCACACTTGGTGGACGTGTTACGGGTCAGGGAAGGAAGAATTGATTTGATTTTGAGAAGAATCGGTCAAAGGTTAAAGGTCAAAGGTCACAGGATAAGGTCAACGTTTGGGCTCAATGCCAGTACACAGGCAATATTTATGACGCCATATCAGTGAATTGGTAAGAGATTTGCATATGGTTACTATTAGACACTAATATGATGTTGTAAAAGACCTTTTCATTGGTCACATGACCTTTGACCCTCAGTGATTTAGAAAGGTTGAGCACATTATTGGTCCTATAGCACATTTTATAGCACAGCATGCAGGTTTTGCACCGTTTGAGCGCCCCTTTTAGTTCACTGTTGTGTGTATTCTGCCATTATGGGCTCAGAATACTATTTGAGCTATACTGACACTGTTAAACACACACACACACACACACACACACACACAATTTTCCAATAAAACCTCACAGTATCTACACTCTTGAAATATAGTCATCTTAAATGGACTTCATCAAGTACTTGCGCTGCCCTCCTTTAAAGCCATCAATGTCCCAAATAAAATGAACGTCATTTCCCAAATTGAGTGGGGTGTCACCAATCAGGCGTGTGTTGACACCAGAGTTTATTTCTGGTTCTATGCAAATGCTGCCTTGAGATGTTGGCATATTAGCGGTATTTCACTAGTGCTGAACTTTGGATGGCAGCTCTTTGATTGGCAGGGCAGTTATGAATAAATATGCATAAGCAGTTATGTATTGGGACTGGGGGCAGATTCAGAGGAAAGAGGAAGGCTTGATGGGATAGATGGATGGGTGGGTAAGCAGAGAGAGCGGAGGGAAAAAGGACGAAAGAAAGGAATGGAAGATAGGAGGGAGGGAGGGAGGAAGGAAGGGAAAAATTGTAGTTTGCATTAGATTGAAGGTGTGATATAGGTTTATTGATCCATTCATTTGCAATAGAAATCTTGTCACTTTCCCACCTCATTTTCATCCATCTCTGTCTACCCATCTACTCTCTTTTTCAAGTCTTCTGTCCTCCACTCTGCGTCTTCGGCAGTAGAAAGATGATTCAGTAGATTCTGTGGCTTTGCTTTGATGTGCCAAGGGCTAGCTAGAACAGACAGATCCCATATGCATAGCCGGGTAGTTGTGTATCCCCTGCTCCCACACAGCTGTCCCATGGTATAGATGAGAGAGACAGAGACAAGCCATATGGGAAAAGTTATGACACAAGTCTTCATCAAACGACTGACTTGCTGCGTGGCTGTCTGTCTGTCTGTTTGTCACAGTATCTGTCTGCCTCTTGCACTCAGTCAACCGAGCAGGCTGTCTGATTTGCTGTCTGTTCCTATGTATTAATTTATTGTTGCAGTGATGTCCTCCACTGCACAGCATCGCCGCTCCTGCACCATCCCTGCAGCACCATGGACAGCGCACACTGAAACAGTGAAGCCTCAACTGCTATAATAGGGAGCATATGGTAATATTTTACTCATATAACATGAAATGTGGTGGTTGCTGACATTATAATATCACCAATGGGTTGCTGATGACTGAAACAAGATTATTAAATCTATCGGATCACTTATCTTTTATTTCCTATAATTTTAATGCTGAGCTTTCAGTTGGCTTTGCAATCTAGTTGCTCACATAATTTATTACTGCAAACATTATTAGGTTTGGGATGTCAAGCCTTTGTGCACCCATGGACTGCTCCTACAGAGCTGGAGAGTTCTCTCTTTTCGCTTCCAAAAAATGCAGAGTAAGACCAGCTATGGACCAGTAGCAGCAACGTCTCCATTAATAATGACCCAGCCTCAACACTCACTCAAACAGGTTTGCAAATGCATTCTTACATTTTTCTCATACAAAAAAAAAAAAAAAAAACCTGCTCACACAGACATCCTCATGATTAAATAAATAAAAACACTACTTTCCCAATAATGTATAGTTTATCTGAAATTCATGATACTATAATCATATCTACACTCTTTAGACAACTAAATGACCAAAACTAGTCATAATTTGATTTAATACAAATACTCAAAGAAACAAATTCATGATTGACTAATTCCACATTCATGTACACTTTAGAGTAACATTTCTCCAAGATGTGAAATAGGACACACAGCTTGTGCATTCATGTGTTTTTGATCAGAATTAAAAATGAACCTGGAAGTGATGAAGCACAATAATATACTGTTTTGTTTCTTTTGATGGTTTTGTGACTATGACTAAGTTAGTGGGATCAACAGTTACATGCTAATTACATTCAACATTCAAATTTTGGTAGATGGATCACGTGCAATCTAATTTAAATAGTGCTGTACTGTCAATAGACAGAGCAATGTTGTAGACGGCCATGTTGGCTAAGGCAGCTACATCACAGCTTAGCCAATTCATGCTGCATCTAGAATCTGATTTCCCCAAGTTGACCATCCAACATGGAGAGGTATTCAAGTTGTGCTTTGTAGCAGAAAATTTGTATACCCAATAAACCCAACAGCGCTTGAATGCACAATTACAGTGCCTCGAGCAGCACCTCTGGCCAATCTGGCCAATCTGTGAGTGGTTTCCCCTGTGCTACATCCCCTTTGGAAGCTCGTGGCACACAAGTAAAGGGAGAAGCCACCAAATGGGCCATGGCTGGCAGCTCATCAAGTCACACACCTGATCGTAATCCCAGTTTGTCAGAGCTTTTACAAAGGACCATGTACATCCACACAGGGAGATGCACAACTGCAGACTTCAACAGACTTTCTCTTGTGGTACCACACACACCTTTTCTTGCCATCCACCTACTATCTTCTGCACATTATCATTTAAAGGGCCTCCATAGCTGCCGTGAATCCTACCAGCCTTAACCCCTGAAAAACCAAACAAACAATGTATGGACCTTTGGGCAACAGAATGTCAATAGCCTCATCCTCATCCTCTTACATCCAGTTTTGCCGACTTCCCCTCTGACCCCACAAGCGCAGAAGTGAAGGGACCATGCATTGGGCTCCTGCCATTTATCTGTCCATCACTGAGCCTCTGCTGGCCTGTTTGGAAGAAACTTGGGGGAACAATGGATTTTGACACTGGGGTCCGGCATTTTGACGATACTGTAAACACCCCAGATTTGATTGGCGCACCACAGCACCACCACCAGGCCAACAGGGCGCCAATGTACGTTGAGTATTTTGGACGCTGCTGGACCAATTTTGATGAACCTTTGGGGAATTATGTGTTTTGACATTAGCAGCCAGCATCTGAAAAATAAAAAATCACCACAGCGCCACCAACAGATTAAAAGTCCACAAGTGTAAAAGCAGCAATGTCTCAGACCTCACAGATTACACTTCGAAAAGATGAGTGTTGACTTGTTCATAATCATAATGACCTCTTCCATTAACATTAATATCTTGCCCTCTTGAGACTTTCCATTGTATGCATCTATGTGTGTCTATGCAACCTTTCATACTTTGTTTACAGCACCATAATCATCCAATGTAGTCATATGTTGAACTTTTTTCCCCCTCAATATTTAATCTGCCTGTCTTTGCTCAGCAAGCAAGCAAATTCAGTAAAAATTATGACACGATATATTTCCAAAAGACTGTTCAGGCATTGAAAATGTCTCTTTCTCACAGATCAGAATGTGAAAAATTCAGAAATTTCTGCTTAGCTTTGCTTTTTACTGCCCTTTTTCTGCCCTCTGTGCTCTCTCAGCGTAGCTCCCCCACGCACGAGGACACAAGCTACACACACATAGATTATGCATAGGCTCCCACATACATGCATTCATGCTCACACACATGGGTACTCATGCTCTTTCCTCTTCTGTCAAACATACATACACACACAGCAAGAATGTCTTAGTAATTTAATTTCTTTTTAAGCCTTTGCATCATTTTTTAAACAAGTGCAAAATCTTGCAATGGGAGTGGAATAATAGTGTCTCTTCCATATGTCTTGTTTGAAGAATTTTCTATTCTCAAGTGTCCATATCTTGAAATAATGCATGCCACTACTTTATTATTATATAGATAATATTCAAATGGTTCAAGATGTTGCTCAAAATAAATCGGTTTGCACTGGAAAGAAGTGAAAATATTTCACCTGCTTGGAAGATGTTTGACTTGATTTAAGACAACTACAATTTTAGGACTCAATACAAGATTAAATGACTTGGTCAGAGGGACATTTTTGCAGCGTACATACACACATGCACACACACACACACACACACACACACACACTGGCACATAGCCACAGTGAGTCCCAGGGAGTTAATGAATAGAGTTAGGGTTGATGGTGGCAGTCAGTGTGTGTGTAGCTGTCACACAACGTTAGCGTTAGCACTGGGGTCAAGCGTAGCCAGAATGAGCTCTGACTTCCTCTGAGTTAACACCAGCTCATTAGTCAAGTAGAGCAGGGCAGTCACACCTCAACACACACACTAATTCCTTCTGTCTCTTTCTGTGCCTCGTGCTCTTTGTCTGCCTGTCTGTCTGTCAGTCTTCCTGTCTGCCTATCGGTCCATCTGTTTCTCTCTCTCTCTCTCTCTCACACACACACACACCCACACACACACATACTCACACATCAAGCTCCCACACTTCTTAGAAAGACAAAGAAAGTTTGTTTACCTCTTGCAGAAGTAATGCACCAAGCAAAGGAGTTTAGTAACAGTTAAATGAGATGGAAAACTAAAAGTACTTTAGATTCGTGCCACTGCTCAAACAGTGGTTGATATTTAATTAAGCCATTCTATCTCTTTGTATGGCGGCCTTTAGCCACCCAGTGTCTATATCCAGCGCCCTTCCTGTCTATTTTGCGGACCATTTCTCATGAGACAAGACATTCATCCACTGCCTCTGTGTACTGTTTATGTCCTATGTGTCCTCCCTGTCTTCTCTTTATAGGGTAAAGCAGGTCAAATAGATGGATGATTATAGTATTCCCTCTATTCAGTCCTCGTACAGTCAGCATGATGCAGAGCTCCAGCCAGTTAGCTGGTTAGTTGTTATCTAATTTATGCACTCAGTGGATGGGAAAATTACAGCCTTCAGTCTGTCTCTCCGTCTCTCTCACTCTGTCTCATTCTTCTATTTCTAGCGCTCTTTCTCTCCCTCCGACCCCCCCTCTCCCCACA
>OMLF01015773.1:0-30144 GCA_900302615.1 Holocentrus rufus
GATTGCTCAGCCGAGCCGAAAATGTGTTCTCAGATCTCTGCCTGACATGCTGTCCTGTGGGGTTAGGCGTGTGGGCATGTGTATGTGTGCGCGTGCGTACGTGTGTGTGTGTGTGTGTGTGTGTGTGTGTATATGCATGTCAGGCAGGAGGAGAGGAGCTGAGTGGCAGGAATTCACAGTGATCATCCTTGACTGGGCAGCGAAGCTCGTGTATGTGTGTTTTTAAAGGGCACGGAGGTGTGTTTGTATGCAGGAGGAGGATGCGATGCGTGACATTTATATACAGGCCTGCTACAGATATGCAGTATCACTTTATAGGTCCATGTGTGACTATTATACCTTGTCTGCTTGACATTTAATGTAGTTGCATGCGTTCATACTGCAGGAATAATATCTTTGCATATTGCATTTTATCTGAGACCGTGTGCATCTAAACATTTGACCCAAACAGTGAATCTAAATCACTGCTCCAACTCCAAAAAGCTGTAGGAGCACAGGCCATTTTGTGAAATCGGTGTGTTTGTATGTCCATATGAGGGAAGTAGGAAAAGAAAATGCCCTATTTCAGGTGTGTGTGTATGTGTGTGTCATGTTCCAGAGAGGCAGTGAAGCCATGGATGCCTCCCTGCGCCTGTTTCCAGCTGGAACACTATGTCAGATTGAGTGACCTCAGGCTGACAGGCCTGGGAGTTCACTGGACCCGGCTCTGTGTGTGTGTGTGTGTGTGTGTGTGTGTGTGTGTGTGTGCAACAGAGTCCGTGACTGCATGGTCATGCATGCGTGTGCGATTGTGTGTGTGAATATGGGTGAATGCATGCATGTGTGACTATGCCTGTACGCTTGTGTGCTGCACGTCCATCATTGTGTGTGTGTGTGTTTGCAAATCTCCCGGGGTAGCAATCCATCTTGACAGTCTGTGTAGCCCCATCACATCACTGTCACGCCACTCTCCAGCTCGGACGAGTGATGGAAGGAGTCCGGAGGGAGAGAGAGCGAATGACAGAGAGAACGACAGATCACATCGGACTCATCAGGAAAAAGTGCTGTGACACACACTCTTACGCACGGGGAGAGAAGGGCTGAGCGTGCCAGTCGAAGCAAAACAAACCAAACCAAGTCAAGTTCCCTCTGATCCAAGTGTATTGGTTTAATTGGAACTCCTTACTCATTGGATTTCCTCAGAGGTAAACAGCGTGCAGATTCGATTTCCATGGTTTTCAATATTGACACAAGCTGTACTCATACATGGAAGTGATGAGGGCCTTCCCTCTCTGCAGAAACAAACCCTTAACATGCAGGAAAAAAAAACCAGCAAGTATAACAGACTTTATTATGTTACATGTCATTTGACATGGCCAAAAAACATTTCTGCAACACTGCAGTCCTGATTTTTAACAGACTTGTTTTCTGCTGACTGTGCGTATACACTCGCTTCAGGCTAAGGGTAAACTAAGTGGTAGCCATCAAAATATCTGATACACAGTGAGAAACAAAGTGTTATGGCCTCATGTCTACAGTGTGTGTTTATATTCAGTATCATAGAAATATGTTATTCTCTTCATGGCGATGCATGAGAGAAGTGTTTAGAAATGATATTTTGCTTCGGCTGAATAGTGATATTTTAAACCTGTGCATGAGGATATTATGAAGAATTGGACCTGCAGTGTCATTTCTTACTTTTATTTTACAATACCTAGCTGTATTTGGGACTTTAAAACTAAAGAAAATTAGAAGTAAGCATTATTTTGTGTATTGGATGTGATTTTCTGTTAGTAAACAGTCTTGTTTGTAATTACTGGTAACGAGAGGAAAAATCCTAAATGCCTAAATTGACTGTTGTGAGATTCTGCAGACATACGCATGCTGAAAAGAGGAAATGTTCTCCCAAACTTAATTTAATGAAATGAAACTACGATCCGTTTGACAGTGTGTGCCCAACCCATGCATGTTCTCATCTTGGGGGTTTTCTACTGGAAAAGAACGTTTCAGCATATAAGCAATAAATCTGTAAACTTACAGGACGGAAACATATAAGAACTTTTACCATTTGTGTCTCTTGTGTTTAACTGTGGTGTTGGTGCAATTAAACGTGAGCCAAATTAATCAAAATCAATCTCACTTGCTCATTTATTTGACAGATCTTAGTTTTCACAGATTAAAAGGTGGAGATGAGAAGGCAAAATGACCACGAGAGATCTTATTAAAGCAAATATCAACAATTGACCTTGATATTCGACCATGGGCACACGCCAAAGGAATATGAAATCACTGGGCTCTTAAAAAATTCATTCATGTAATACACACAAAGAAAGCAAACTGACAGAGAGCCTATTGAGTTGAATACTCAATCTGTGGTGGCGATGAAAGCTTATGATGCTTCAATTGATGCCTCTTTCTAGCATATCCAGCTAGATTTTCATTTGGTGGAGATAGGATATACTGCAGCTATTTACAAAGAGTGAATAGATGGTCCTTTCAAATGGCATGAATGGTCTCAGAACATCATTCTTGTAGACTATTCAGGAAAAAAAGGATAGTTTCCCGTTTTAAGAGAGATGAATAAATATAGGACTGCATTGTCCTGGAGTAGGATGATTATTCACCAAATAGTCTCAGCGATTCAAAAAACATATCATAGCCCTTTTCAAAAAGATGATTCTTTTTTATTGCATTTCGGGTTTATTGGATAGCTCCGAGTGCAAGGAGGCACTAAAGATAAGGAGAGGTTGTATTTTTCACATCTTTTGTATCTTTATGTTTTAGTGCTTTTTTGTACTTGAAAGCAATCGTAATCTTTTTAGACCCATTATGGTGTTTTGATGTTGCATGTACAAAATGACGATTAGAGGAGACAGATCCTCGGCCCCCGTTGTTTCCTGAATTCAATCCCGTTTTGGCGATATATTTGCGCTGATGCTCTGCTCCGCTCGTCTGCATTGTCTTTGCTGTATGAACCACCAGGCAGCTGTGTAACTGTGGTGACACCTGCACCGATCTCATTAAGATGTCCAACAGGGGAACCGTTCACTCAGCCTTGGCAACGGGGCTAAGTAGCTCTCGAAGGAAACCAAATTATAGCATTGGCGAGGACACCTGAGTGGAAGTTAGCAACCTGCACGGCTTCAGCTCTCAGGAGGTTAATGCCTAAGCACTTCTGCCATGTTGCGATTGTTTTCTCATCATTGCGTGGGACTTTCTGTCTCATAAATTGCCTATAAACTGCACAATCATTTAACAAGATCCAGTCGCACTCCCCTAATATGAATTCCTTGCATTGTGCACTTAAGTTTATGTTTCCCAAATGTGATGTTTGGCCTCGCCAGATCAGCGCCGTGCCAGTAAATGTGATCTTAAGCCTGTTTCACAGGAATGATTTACAAAACTGCACAGGGTAAACTTTTATGAAATCATTTCCTCTTCTTGGTGTGTTGTCATTCAGCTGTAAATGTAATCAATTGCTTGTCCAATTATACTAAAACCCAGCTTGTCTATGCAGTTCTGAAAAGCAGGATTGCGGTGAACTGAGACAGCGAGGAGACTCTTGGCTTGTTCGCCTTGTCAGCTGCTGCTTTTAATCGAGCTATCTTGTGAATAGTATCCAGATTGTGCCTGCACTTCTTCATCCAATCCTTTTATGTGTTGGCCGCTTGAGGCACACAAGGAAAATCTCCTTGATACTCTTGGCTTTTTCAACCTTTACTCAAAATGTGGAGCACAGATGGTCAGCGCTGGCTGGGAACCAACTCTGAAATGTTGGTGTAATTCTTTAACGCTGTGGATGGTCCAGCAGTTTAATTGAAATGCAAGAAGTTAGGTGAGAAAAAAAAAAAAAAAAAAAAGCCTGGGAACACAACATGATGACTCGCTCCACGGCTGTGAACTTTCGAGTTAATTTTTATGTGACTTAATCCTTTAGCTAGGGGACCAAATATAACAGTCTGTTTCCAGCTTGCCATTGGTGCTGTTTATCATAATTGGTTTTGTTGGTTTGGGTTGTGGGTGTGTATTGGGGTTGCTGTACAGAAGTTTCACGGCACAAGCACATAATTACAGCATTATAAGATTTCTATTTGAAATCTTCATTGGCACAGACGAGTGAGAGTTTTGCCATTGCACACAGTGATTTATTAGTTTCATTAATTTATGTTGATTTGCTTAATCACTTTTTTGTGTGCGCCAGGCCCGGATCACACCAAGCTGTTTGTGGCCGCAGCAATCAGCAAACAAAGGTGTTGTCATTCTGAAGCCAGATAATCATAGCTGGAGTGCTGGATGTTAATGGGGTTAAATGGGGAACAGGGCAGCACTGCAGTCAATGTGTCGTCAATTAGCAAACACACATCTTGTAATGACACCAGCAGATTCCCATGCATATCACTATCTGCTGAATGGGGACAGTGTCTGGTGCGGCAGTTGTAGGGATGCCACCCATCCAACTTCTTTTTTTCCCCCTTAATTATTCTAGATTTTGGTCATCTGTGCTGGAAAATAAAATAATTCAAATCTGAGACACACCGAATCTGAGCATTTTTGGGTGTTTGCACGTATTAGGGATACTTTTTGTGGATTATTATTGTGTTTCTTGGTTTAAACTGTTTCAGAAAGGCACATTTGTGAACATATATTTGCAACAAGCACCTACTTATTTTAGGAGGCCGTTTCATGTAGCCAAGAAATGGCGTCAACACATAACAGATGAACATTTTAGTGACCTTATGGACCATTTGCTCAATAAAAATAAGTCATGAACAATACTTACCTACATTAACATAACAATTAATAGGAAATAGAAGAGGCGTACGGTATGGACTATACCGTAAAGGTATGTTTCATTATGATTATTACTGTTCATTTTTAGTCATTGATCAGGTATCGAGGATTTTTTTCTGAGGTGGCAACCCCGCAGAGTCCACATAAGCTCAAATCCAGTTCATTGTTTCATTGAAATCTGAATCCTAAAAACCTTAATATTCCAAGAAGGACGCTCCCTTATATTTTTATCGGCATTATTCTCCTCCTTCTTAGAATATAGAGGTTCTGATGCACCGTTTTTTGTCTTTTGACCATTGTAGGGTTGCAGGAGAGGGTTGTGATGTGAGCTCAAATGTCAGGGAAGCTGCCTCTGGCTCTCCAGGTTGATCTGCCGAAACCCAACCAGCGTCTGTTTGATAATTCCCCGTTTTTAGTGTTGCTCCTTTCACTCATCCTCTCCCGCTATTCATTCTGTCTCTCTTTCCCTGTTCCTCAAATCTCTGGCTGACAGGAGATGTTGTTCTTAAGTGATCCATCACTGGTAAAGAAGCGAGTATATTTTTAACCAGGCCCCCTGTGTCACTCGCCAAGCATGGACGGGCTCGTGTGAAGTCTGTTTGTGCCTGCAGGGCCTTTTGGCTGTTTTCTCTCTCTGTGGCGAAAGCAAGTAGAAGAACAGAAGACGCAAAAGAGAGGGAGAATGCATTTTTTTTCAGGCAAGGTTGTGGAATTAACATTTAGAGATGCATCACGGTGGTGCCTCCAGAGACAGATAGCCTTTGTTTTTTTGTGTTTTTTTGCACTATAGGTAGAAGTGTGATGGATCAGCATAGGCATATTTCTGCTGCTATATGAGGTATGAGGTTCATTTGAGGACACAATACAGGAAAGGTTGTCAACAAAAGATTCCATCTTTTGTAGACAACCTTTGTTCTATCGTGTCCTCAAATGAACCTCATACCAAAGTACAGTTTCCTCTTACAGCTCACACCCATTAGTACAATTACTTGTTAACATTTTCAACTTGAAGTAAATGGCAGAAACTGTGATTCATTTCCCCTCGAACAAAAGACTCCCCTCTCAGTTGACTCCAATTCTCACAATGACTTTATGGTCGACATAAACTTGTCTCCTTCTTGGATCATGCCTGCTTGACTGGTTTCTTCCTGTTGGTGAAAAAAACAACAGTGGTACCCCCCAAAATAATGGGTCTCCATGTGCATGTCATCAGAGTTGTGTTTGCATAAACACTCTGAGAAATGATCTTAAGGTGAACCATATTGGATTCAGTTTTAACATATGGAAGCACACTAAAGCCTTTTCTCCCTCCATTCTCCACCAATTTATAAACATACCATTTTAAATATTTAAAAGTTGAATCTATGCATCTATTTGAAAGGTAAATATAATTCTTCTTTCAAATTGATGTACTTGACAATCCTTTATCATTCAGTTTGAATTGTCCAATTCATGCACGATTCCTTGTTTGCTATAATAAACCACTTGCACTCGGAGTCCATGGAATCATCAAGACAAAAACAACACAGCCCAGTTTCCAATACATCGCAATTTCTCTTCTTGTTTTGACTTGAATTGCTTTGGCTCCATCCAGCCTTCTAATGCTCCTTTAGCTGGCAACTCCCAGCTAGATCACATCTATTTAAATCTCATTAATTGCATTCCTATGGGAGCACGTCTAAATGACTTTAAGGCAGATGATGATGTGGTTTAGTGCAGGTTTAATGGTTTTCATTCCTCTGACCCTCCTAGTCTAACAGCCATCTCACCACATTCTGGCACCAAGGCCAAAACCTCACCGTCCAACTGTCACCTCATTGAGGAAATACTTTACCTTACATCAATTTTTTTGTAGAACTCACTCTCAGTGCAAATCTCTTTAATGATGAGCTGCAAAGAGCCACTTTTATCAGAGGTCAGTATTTATAAAGATATATCACACTCGCCATAGAAATGAATTGCTAACACAGAAACTCCAGTCTGCCTATTTATAAACTCTATAATGGTTTATCCTCTGCACATTATGAAGCTGCCACTCTGAAGGAGCGTAACCTTGGATGAGGTGAGTGTGTGTACTCTCTGAATGAGAGAGCTGTCTGCGGTTTAAGAGGCTCTTCAGTCAGGTTTTTAAAATATGTTTGTGGGTGATGTTACAATGTGTATGAACTAAAGCACATACTCCTCTAGGTGTTTGTGCAGCGGCTCCACAGTGTGACTCCTGTGGGGCCGTTGATTACGCGTCGTAACAAACTCATCTTCTCGGGGCTGGGGGATGGAACAGCTCGAGGAGTTGCTCTGCCATTCACTGACAACCACTTGAACCTCGCTACCAAGGAGACCCAGGTACTCCCCAAATCCCAATTAATGAGAGAAAAGCTTGAAGAGGATGTCCTTGACTCTGGCTGTGACGGCTTAATTGTAATCTTGGCGAGGCCCCTCTGGCAACAACCTACTCTACTTGACAGCTCTGTGCTCCTGATTGAACCGAAAGCCCTCTTTTGCATATTCATTTAGCTCTGACTGAATACAGTATAGAGGAACATATGTCAGCTGAGAGAAGCTGTGTAGGCTCTGCAGTCATATATCTGTGCGCAGGGATACATCTGTTGAACATTCTTCCTCGGTGGATAATTACATCTGAGGCCGCAGAAGTTCATACAAATAGAAGCGGCAGTGAAATAAATGTAATGCTTTTTTCTTGCAGATGTAACCTTTTGGATAAATGGGATGGGTCCTCAGAAGCAGAAAAGAATATAATTATGGTATATAACCTACTTGATTGTTTATGTCCCATTAGTGAGCCAATGTACATGGAAATTCCTGCTCATTTTGGCCTGCTGTGATAATTATTACTATTATGTAGCACACAAAGACACATCCTGTTGAAAAAACGAGGGGCCAGATGAAGACAATTTTGCAGTGATTTAACACGAGCTATGTACGCGCCTGTGGATTCATGCTTATGCAGATTTTCTTTTTTTTTTTGCACAGATTTCTAAAATACAGCATTCAAAATCTGCACTTGCCAAAACATTTTACCAAAGCCAGAAAATTTCCATGATCTCGCCACACTTTTTCCCTGCACAACCCGCCATTGTGTACCAACAGTGCCAAAGCAGTTACATACACAATGTAATGAGTGACGTCACCATTGCTGCAAATGCTGGAGCTTCAATAATTGTGGCAAACGGGTATTTTTTAAGGTTTACATGTTGTTATATTTTCTGCCTTTAATCAATTCAAAATATTAAACTATCTAAACCTAAAAGGAACAGTGAAGTGTAAATCCCTCACTTTTATCCCTCGCCAGTACATTTTATTTCAGATTTCAGAACATATCAAATATCATGCTATAAATCAGTCATAGTGCCTTTTGTGTGGCGCCAGTTTTATTTCCTCTGGATTTTTATTTTGGCTTTAATACACAGTAAAAATGTACTGCAGGACAAGCAATGGCACATAAAATATTCCATAACATCTATTTCCAATATGGCTGCTAGTGTGATGAGGACTGATAAAATAGCAGTTCCATGAGAAAAACTGAGACAACTTGTAAATCATGTCAAATTTCTACAGTTTTAACAAATTTAGTTAGTCACAATAAGTCAAATCTGGACCTTACTGGACCAGATAGGAGGACTAGAGGACTAGATATGAGGCCTGAGGTTATGTGTGTGTCAGATCTGCGGCTGTGAGAGCTCTGACACCAGGGCAGTCTGCAGGAACAAAGAATAAATGACACACAATGGAGAGAGAGAGGCACAAATGCTCCTTAAGCAGATAACGTAGGGAAGGAAAGGGAATGGCTGGTATAATGAAAGACTGCACTAAATAAATGGGTCTTGAGTCTGGACTTAAATACTAAGACTGTCTGATCCCGTGATATTGGCAGGGAGCTTGTTCCAAAGGGAGGGGGCCCCGAAAGAGAAGACTGTACCCCCAGCTGTTCACTTTTGAATATAGGAATTGAACGAAGAATAATGCATCCTGTGAGCAGAGAGCTGGAGGAGCTTCAGATGGAGTGTATAAATCACTGATTGTGATAAGCCCATATAATGCTTTGTGAGTCCAACTTCACTGGCAGTTCACACACTCACCGGAAACCTGGTGTGACGCGAGTGTGTTTTCAGGTTCATGGGTATTCAGTTGGATATTTTGAATGTAGAGTAGGGATAACTGGAGTGATGTGCACTGCATTAACCAGCTCTATAAGAAATAAGGTCAATAAATATCGAATCCTGGAGACATTTCTCAGAGGAAAAATCTTAAGTTTTTATAGTGCCTTTATGCAGTTGATCCACACCTTTCTGTTGACAAAGTTACATTTTTATCAAAATATGTTTGGGGTAACTGTACAACCAAAGCAATTAAGTGAGGTATCTAATCTGTCTCTCTGGGTATTTTGGGTTTGATCTTGCAGTAGGTTTTATAATTTGTGATACTTTTTTTGTGCTTTTCTGCAGGAAAATTGGTTGGTTAAAATTTCAAGTCAGTGAAAAACCATCCTAATATGGCACTGATTTAAAATTGGATTTATATAACCAACTCCCATCAGAAAAAGAGTCACTGTGAATAGCCCCTGACACTCTTGTGAAAATCAGCACACAATGTGCAATACAGAAGCAACTGGAAATACTTCACTGCTTATCCTTTTTTAATGTCTGAACAGAACAATCATGGGCTCAGTGTTACAACTGAAAATACTGTGCTTAGATTCCCATCTTAATATAGCTTAAATTCAATATCAGCTAAGCACCAAATAAAATCAGTCTATTTAAAAATGGTTTATGCACATAAAACCAGTCATTTCTTGCTTGGAGATGTTTCAGTGCTTTGCTGTTGTATGAAGTCAACTGGAGGGTATCTTCAACATTTCTAGGGATAAAGCCTCTGGGCGATGTCTCTTGTTCTTTTAAGGGAAAAGAAAATTGGAAATAGGTTTGTAATTTTTGTATCCTCACCATCATTTTTGCATTAGTTACTTTAGGTAAGGTTTGGTTAAACTTTGCCTTGCAGCTGGCCTTGCTGTATACTTTTAATTCTAATTATATGAGAAACATGATATACTATGGTACAGCTGACATGACTACTTCTACACAAAGAAACATGACATGCATTCTTAATCTGATTTCATGCTGAAATTGTACACTGTAATGCAGATAACATTCTTCAGTTGGCTGATGAATTACATGTATATGTAGTTTTTTTCATCTGTAGCATAAGATGTGATTACAGAGGGGACCTTTGTAGTCTTTTAATGCAAAACAGCCATATTTAAACCAGAAGTCTGGCCTCTCAGAATCAGTGACAGATGACATTATCTTGACAATAGGAGAAAAAACATTTTCTGTTGCTTGTCTCCAGAGGTAGATTGCACTTCCTAGTGTTTAACTAGTATATTGTACTGCATACCAAAGGATAGGTAATGTATCACAGTCAGACAGAGCTTGACCGAAGCTCTGCAAAATTCCTCTCAGTAATTCCTAATTCTTGCATTAATCCCTTTTGCATTGTGGGAAATTAGCAAGCATGAAAGACTGAAAGATGTCCTTTATTGTGAAGCCTTGACATACAGACAGATTGCCCTGTTCCTGCACTGGCATTGGTGTAGTTGCTGAGAGGAGCATGGTGCAGTATGAATGCCTTAGTGTGTTGTGCACTGCTTCTAACACAGCACCCCTGACATAAAATCAACCTAGATGGACCATTACCATCAAAGCCAAGTGCATACTGGGTACAAAAGACAGCAGGGTGCATTAGCAATAGTCTTTTTAATGTTTGAGGGCACAAGTCCATTCCTCCTTGTGTGAAGTGCACCATCGCTGGCATGATTCCTTCCCCTTATTAACATAATACCAGCTTTAAAAAGGCGAGAGCTAAATGCATTTTCTGCATGAATAATGTAAATAAGACAGATATGGTGTGCTGCCCTCCCTCTCTGATGTACATGTTCCTAAAAGCCTCTCCTGGGAGAGCGCAGTGAGGTGGATAACAAAGCAGAACAAAGGGTATTTTGTTGAAAGATGCATGGTGGTGACAAATTATGAACAACTCATTACACCGAGATGGCACTTTGTAGGGTAGCGAAACACAATCAAACATGGAGGGTGGGTATCTGAGGGTACGCTCAAAGGTGCCAGAGACTCTCCATAATAACACTGCACAAAAAACCAACTCCTCATGGGCACAAGATAATCATATTTCCCCAAACATCAAATCCTCAGTAATACCCCAAAATAGATTCTTTCATGTTTTGGGTGAATTATTCCTTTAATGGTATTTCTGGTCCATTAGATACTTCACACATTTACAGAAACCACAGAAACCAACAGGAGAGGAAGTTTGTGCATGGATGCATTGTGTAGGTAATGACAGTGATTACTCCAAAAATTATTACACATCAGTCACTGTGGATATATTGAATCGAAAAATGATAAATGCTATTGTGTCTGATATATGACATAACTCGGAGGGTCTGGATACTATTATTGGTCTTGTCTTGGTCTCCACTGAGATGGTTTTGACTACAACACTGCAATCATCTCATTCAGGGTGAAAGTTCTCCAAAAGACCTCTCTGAGTAATCCTTCATTTCAAACAAGGCAGTGTTTTATTTTTGAGAAATTGCTACCTTTTTGAAGGTGGTAATTTCTTGTTTTGAAGGAAATTTGAAAGCTGATAATGTGTTCCTGAAAAAGCAGAGTTGAGAGCTTTAATCATGTAATAAAGTTGTCCTCAGAAGAGGTCGGACAGAGACAGGCTTAAATGATAAAGACAGAGAGTATGCTCGCTGAATATAGGTTAGCCATAGTGCACAGTTTCCAGCGTAAAAGCTCATCTAACAACTGTGATTGCACTCCAAGTCAAAACAAATCAAAGTAAAAAGTCAAAGCAACTGGGCTTATGTTTTAAATGGCCTACGGCTAAAACAGACGAATAAATGAAATGTTTGAATGAAAATGATGTCTTTTCTTTAAAGGGAAAACGGAAAAAAAATGAATTTTATTAAATTTATGTATGTTTTTGCTACACACTGTACATAGCATAGTTGATAGATGATAAGAATTAAAAAAAAAATCTATTATGGAATTAACCTCAGAAAAATAATGGTTTATAATACATTCATAGCCAAGAGGCTAAACAGCTGAATTATAAACACTGTTTGATTGCTTATGTCAGTTCTTTTAACGTGATGATAAGACAATGTTTTATTGATATTGTCCTGGTAATGGGTGGTAATACACTTTCATATACCCACTTTACATGTTTTTAATCCTCCTCTCTGCAGTTGTGCTCACATTCCCAGTTCAACCACTGAGGCAGGATTCAGAGAGTGAAATAGTGTTCCTGGATGTGCTGCATAGCTGTTTCGAAGCTCTTTTCAGACATTCAGCTTCAATTTTACTGTCCCAAGGAAAATTTGATTTGCAGCCAGGGCTTAAAATACTCATAACACACAAAACAACATGTAATAAAAGACATCACATAAAATAAAAGACACTGAAACCAACAAATAACTCGCATAAACAACAGATCAAGGGCAATATAGAGCCACTCCTTCCATGCTAAAGTATTAAAAGCATATGAGTTAAGTTCCTGTCCAAATACGGTATAAAGTACTAGTTCACGTTACATTAAAAGATTCAGTCTGTTTATGGCTACTGGGACCAAAGAGTCTCTGGCACATTGCATTTTCATTTTGGGCGTCCTGAAGGAAGGAGCTCAAACTGGATGATCAGGCCAGTCCAGGATGAGCTGGCCCTGGTGGCCTGAATGTTTCAGGAGGATGCCCTAAAACTGGGCCTGGTCCACCCCGCTTTGATCAGCGCTGTCAGCCTGCTGTTATTTACCAGGCTGAGGTTATCAAACAGGCAAAAGTATTAAAAGTCAGGACAGACTCAATAAAACTGTGGTAAAACAAGGTTATGAAAACACTGCAACAAAAACAAAAATAAAAAAAGCCCATGCATGTTGTATGCTGCAGCATTTGCCTGAAAACACAATCTATTATCAGTGACAGTGCGCAGGTATTTATAATCAGTTACACTGTCGATGTCCTTGTCCTGGATTACAGTGTGTGTGAGGCTGGGCTGTAACTTCCTGCAGACACATTCCTTCACTCGTGTGTTATAAATCAGAGATCGTTAAAAGTGACAGCATCGGGTTTTGGGTAAGTGGCATTAGTGGGGATTTGGTGATGCAAATTTTGTCAGAGAGAAAACCTTTATTTTGCAAATCAAAAGAACACAAAGGACGTTTTTCTTCCACGGAATTCTAGTGAAGTGAAGATGAAAACAAAAAGCATCATTCCAGTGGCTTTCACTGGTTCCCCAATTCAACACCAATTGTAGTAAGAGTATATAATTACGAAGTAGTTACAAGGGCGACACAGAACATGCCATTTGGTTTGGCGCTTCAATCCAAAGCACCTCACAGCGCCGCGGTGGTCGCAGTGGGAACGAGGGAGGGAAGATGACAAGCAGCCAAGAAAACAAAACCGTGGAAGAGTGTTGACACAAGTCCACATTCTTAAAACATAATCTACGGTATTGTCGAGGACCTTGATCATTTGGTTCTCAGTTTTCCCTCACGAGGCTGCGGGGTGAAGCAGTGTAACCGCCTCTAAGCCCTGGAAAGAGTTATCAGCTGTCTGGACGCTGGGGTGTTAAAGAGAACCGCTGGCTGGGCCAGCACATGCTTCCCCGGTGGCATCATCAAATCCCCACGGCTGGACTCCTCACTTCACTTACTGTCCCTTGTCAACAACTGCTTTGGGTTCAGTTCTCGCCACTGGTATTCTAATCAGTCACTATTATGGGCTAAACAGCTACACTGGCCCTGAGGGCAGCTGTTGGGCATGCCTCAATGTGTTTGGATATGCGCCTGCATTCGCAGTAGCTTGCTAGCATGGGGGCAGCTCAGCTTGATTTTGACGACGAGACAGACAGAAACACACAAACATGCATGAATGTGCAGAAACACACACACACACACACACACCCGCACACACACACACCTCCTTGTGGCTAGAGACAGCCCAGAGTTAATTAAAAATTGATTAATCTCATGTAGGTTTTCATGACATGACAGACCACTGAGTGATGACACCTTGGAGTGGCTGGCCTAACTCAGGCCCCAGTACCTGCACACTCGCACGCACACACACACACACACACACTTCTGCCGCCTGATTACTCTGAGCTGTTGAACGTGTTAAGTGGGCCGCCACCACATGAGTGAGAGCTGTTTCCTTCAGCTGAGTGAAGGCTATGTAGAACGAGAGAGAGAGAGAAAGACAGAAAATGATGGGCATTGGGCAACTTGCCAGCCCAGTGATAAGTGGACCACTGCAAAGCTCGGAGTGGGAGAAACCTGATAGCAGGATGGCAGCACTCAACATGTTAGAGGTGAGGGACAGGAGGGGGGGAGGGCATAACACTGACAACAGCATTACTTTTAAGTGGCCGGCTTGAAGATATTAACACGAGATGTTGTTCAGCTATGTGTGTGTGTGCATGTGTGTGTGTGTGTGAAGCATTAATGACAGAACAAGAGGTGCTGAGGAGAAATCTAACAGGCTGCTGACTGGCGGCTCCACTGCAATGTGCTGTGTTTCCATTTCTGCTGTGTGATCTATGATCTATATTTTAATGAAGACTGGATGGAAAGACTTACATTGTGCTCGACATTCCACATGGTAATACTATAATTATTGCACATTTACATCAGAGATACTTCCTGATTCCAGTTCCTTGGAGATAATACGGTGCGTTCCAAATTTATTGCTTTGGGTGGAGTGGGGTAATAACAACTATTGATCTGTCTAAATGATAGCCTTCGCCTAGTGCTGAAGGGCATGCACTCAGCAAGTCCGGACATTATCTGATGACCCGTGAAATCAATGGCCTGACTGCAATCTCCTAGGTGATTTACCTCTCCCATTTATCACACGTGGCTGAGCGCATCCACACGCACACAAATTGCGCACAAGAGCATGTACACTATTGCATAGTCTACATAAGCAAGCACAAATACTATACAATTCAATCTGGTTTCTAAACACGAGTGCAAACACCTCATCTAGCTTGCAGCACTAAGGCACTGTGTGGGGGGGCTTGTTCCCTTGGAAACCATATTCTGCTCTGGTCCATAATGAACTCATTTCTTTGGTGGCCTGCTGAGTGACTGATGGAAAGATCATAACACGGAGAAGACATTTGAAATTCCAGTAAGATATCATGTTGCTTTCACCTACCTACTACATTTTTTCTTTATTTCGTAACTAGAAGGCACTCAATACGGCACAAACCTTCAACAAAGCTGAACATTTCTCCAATTTGCAAAGCTATGGCCTCCATAACTTTTTATATTTGTTTAATGTTTGTCTTCCGGGACTGATTTTCCGAGAAAATAGTACGTTAGTGCAGTACTGTTAAGCAGCCAACTTGGACGTCCCAGATGTCAGATTTTCCCACCAGTACATGTATTCAGCATTATAGCTATGGCTAAGAAAATAATTGTCCAATGGCGAAAATCCCAGACTCGGATCACTCCCAAAATCTAATCAACTGATCTTTGGGCTGGGGGATATCGTGCAAACAGACAAACAAGCAGGTGAAAGCATAACGTCCTTCCAACTTTGTTGGCCAAGGTAGGAAAGCTGGAAAGTTATCACATGGTGCAAGCAAATCAGAAAGTGCAAGCAAATGTAAATTTAGATGATTGCTTTGCCCTTTGATTTGAATCTGTCTTATTTGCACAATGTATTGAATCTTGTCTCAGTCTGGGTGAGTCAAAAAAAGGGTATTTTGCCCAAAACGTTGGAGTATTCCTTTAAGGCCTCCAAACTGCAGCACGATATAAGTGCATTTGCTGAAACCAGTTGCACTAGTGCATTTGGGCGATCAACAGATACACAGCGTATTTGTGACCAGAGGCAGTTGGATTAGGAGGAATAAATTATCAGCAGGTGTGTTAGGACCAGGTGTCAGTCATGGCAGATCAAATCAGCTCTCCACATTCCCTTTAAATCAGTGCGCTCCCTGCCATGGTGAGATGACAGTTTCATAATGGATGAGGAGAGTCTAGACTGGCTGCACCAAAAAAGCTTCTCCCATGAGGAAACTAATGTCCTTGTCCAGGAGGTGCAGAGTTGCAAGGCGTGAATCTACAGCAGCCCAAATAATCCGCCAAAGACAGATGATGTCCTTTTCAAGTTAAACTCCCATTTCTGGAGAAACCACGTTACCATGTTTTCCATGTGTTATGAAATACACTACAGTTTTAAGTTGGAAGACAATGATTCACACAATAACCACATGTGCAGACACGGCTAACATAACTGTTTCCATAATTTTGTTGATTAATGTTTTACTTAAGTGACTACAAAGATTCCAGTCGGTTAATCTTTGGTTGAATAATTTATATCGATGTGAACCAAGCAATATAATAAAATAGGGGTTAATGTGATTTTGGAGAACTCCACAGCACGTTCTAGCACTTCTTCGCCAACTAAAACCATGAAAATCGCAGAACGCCAGCACTTTTGCTAAGATGTGGTCTGAATAGGCAGAGGAGCAAGCGCAATTTTAGATACATAAATTGTGCTGTGTTTTGATTTTTATTGTCTCTTCCCTGCCCGTTTTTTGTGCAAGTAACGTCATGGCATGCCACGAAAGGCCTGAACGGGCAAAGGTGGGAAAAAAATCCATTTGCACCCAATGGGTCGCTGCACTTGATGTGTGCAGGCATGAGAGGGCCCCTGTTCGCAGTGGGACATAGCACATACATTTCTGTACCAAAGTTGCAGTGAAGGTTATGGCAGGATACATTGTCAATGAAGTATCATCCAGTGAATTTGATAATAACATAAGAAGTGCTATCAGTGTCCAAGTCTCATGCACTCTAACGGTTTGGACCTGTCTGATCAGAAGGGCCGTCTCCAGTAACAGCTGACTGGTCTGGAGAAATGGGCATGTCAGAATGTCTGTGCCATTTTGAGTCTGGGAGGATGACTGTGTGGGTAAGGACCGATTATATAATACCTCCATGACATTATTTAAACTCTTTGCACTGAAAGGGACATCAACAGTCAAGGGAGAAACATGGACTTGCAAAAAAGGAGAGAAAATCACCGGGAGAGATGAGGCATGAAGGGTTTACAATGGGTCTTGTTCCACAGGTGTGAGGATTGTTAGGTGTTGACCGCAGGGTCCCACTGTGCTGTCTGCTATAGGCCGTTAAGGTGAAAATTTGACCAGGGCTGCTTTGAATTTTTCACAGCAGGGATGTCACACCCATTCACAGCGAGGGGTACAGTGCAAAACGAGAATTAAGTCCAGGGCCTGACATTTATTCATATATTATTTTTTTTAATTAAACACAGCAAACTGATGATCTTTGACCTTGTTTTTATGTCCCATACAGCATAACGACCCACGGACTAATTCACAGCAAGCCTCAAACCTCCATGGTGAGCAAAATAATACAATGTTCTCAAGGGAGATTACGTATCTTTAAGTAAAATAATGAATATGGTTCTATCAGTCTCATTTGTCCTGCATCACGGCTCTAGATTTTACACATCAGTGGTTGCATGATCTTTAGTGATAAGCCTGTAGATTGTTCTCTGACATGTTTGCTCCCATTGGAAAAGTGATGCTTGTTTTTTGATGCAAGTCCTTCAGTCCTCAGAGTAAAAGCCTGAGCTGCGACCACTTTGAGAACGGAGAGAAGGTGTTTTGTTTGATTTGTTGATTTTTTGTCACACACAGGTGTTTCATCCAGCCATGGCATTTTGCCTGACATGAAAGAGACAAACTCTCACCTCAAGAGATTCAAACTTTGTGCATAGTTGTACTGTAATTTATTAACTCCTGTCGCTGCTCTGCAACACAGTCAAAAGCTGGTGGAATTGTAAAATTTAAAAATTAAATTCCTCCTGCTTAATTATACTTTCAATGTGTTTTAATTTGTGCGAGTGTAGTTTAGTGCGGTAGTTTTCCCCTTGAATTAGAGTTTTGTTGGGAATGCTTTCACTGCATCGATATTTGAATCTGTCCAATTTCACATTTAAGCTGTCAAAATGCTCAGGAAGCCAAGCTGCATAAACATCACTGGCTATGAAACTGGTGATTTGTTCTGTACTGAAGAACTTGTGTGTAGTGAACGAAATTCAAGGGCTCCACGCTGATAAAGAAGCACTGCCACCTGCTATCCATACCAATATTCCTTTATTCGCCATTTTGAACATTTCTCCTGTTTGTTCAGTGACACAGACAAACAGATAGGCAGGAAGTGCTCAGGACAGATCACCTCAACAGGCTGTTTGCAACTGCAACATTTCTGTCAAGTGCTGGCTGTGATGTAGCCAGACGGTGGTCAGGAGGTGACAGAGATGCAAGACGGAAATAAACAAAGAGTGGCTCTCAGATTATGTCACGAGTCGAGAGGCTCTTGTAAGAAAGAGACACGTCGAGACAACTCAAATATGTGATGGAATCAGTTCATCACGATGAAAATAAATGATTTCTCTTGGGAAATTAAAGATTTGCCAGCTGTTGAGGTTGTTGAAAAAGCAAAGTACCTTTTCCCGGAAACCAGATGAAAACCTAAAAATGTATGTAGGACTTATTTTTCGTGTGAGGCCGAATGATTTAGGAAGCAAGGTGTTGAAGGACGAGTATCATTTTCACTAAGGTGAAACGCTGGATGAGTTGCAATCTTCAACTATTTTAAGGGAAATTGTAAATATCAGGGGAAATTGAATGTCCCAGCGCTGTAGATTTCTTGGCCTATTCTTGGCTTCGTTGTATGACATTTAGCTCTCTGTGCTCTGGTCGACCACGTTGGAAAGAGAAATTACATAGTGGCACTTCCTGGTGGGAAACTCATACACTATTTATCATATACCCAATAAACCACATCAATGCAGGGTGTCTGTCTGTTAGTGCTGGTAGAGACTGTGGGTGTGTCTGTGCATCTATTCAGCTGTACGCAGGGGATCTTCCTCAGTGAGTTGCTAGATGGTGTTGAGATTAGAGCATGTGTGTTTTTAGAGGTACTCCATGTCACTCCAATAACGCACACCACCTGAGCACTTAGAAAATCGCTGGCACACTTTGATCAAGTTGTTGGAGAAGGTAAGGGCTGCATCTGTTTAGCGCGCTGTGATAAATTGTGCTATTTGGCCCTTGGGATGTACTATATATTCCTTTTGAGCTGGCATTCGTACAGATCGACATTCGTGGTGGACTGTAGGCAGTCAGTGCTTTGTCACTGGTGGTTTACGACATCAGAGAGGGAAAACAATTGAGCAGAGACGGCGATGAGTTGGTGAGGTGCTGGGATAATGAGTAGAGAACTCCACCGGTTTGATATCAGCTTTTTATAAAACAATGAATGCAGGAGATGATGCAAGCCACTCACTCTCCAAAGTGGCCACACATGCTCTGCCAAGCCAGAAAATATAACCTCTCCATCGCTCTCCTCCTCTCCAACCAAGCCAGGCTCTATACCCTCTTATTCATTGTTAGCGGTGGCAATAGCAGAAGCGGTACTTGGCACTGCCCTGGGTGTGTTATCGTTCAAATTGGAAGTGGCACAGTGGGCCTCAGCATCATACACTAGCTTCCCTTTCACTCTCCAGCTGAAGGACAGGAGAGGGTCACTTTGTTGACCTGCTTTTTGGAGCAGCCACTTGCACTGTAATCACCAAAAATAACACCAACCCACTAAAGAGCCTTACACCAGGCTGGCCTGTAGACCCGGTCACAATGACTGCCGACTAAATGAGCATATTAATCACAGGCAACAACAGAGGCAGAGCAATTTTGAATTCATTAATATTTAACAAAGCTCAAAAAAAAATAATACTCTACCGTGTTTTTGGTATCAACAACTCATTTCAAGTTGACAATGCCTGTACAACAAACACAGAAGCTGTTTGAGTGATTGATATTGCTTTTCAGGGCAACAGAATGCAAAATAACGCGACAGCTCTAACCCCTCATTTACAAATATTTTTCAAACTAGGAAATTAACAACTCATTCAATCATGATATGCTGATATTTTAAAACAAAACACTGCTTAAGCTACACTAATGAAGGCCACTGCATCTGAAAAACGTCAGTGATTCGATGGTTATTGCCTTATAAATTGTGCATGAGAGTAAAAATGATCTTATGCCATGTTGAAGCTGGGACGTGGCGCCCGTTTGCCTCTATGTGAGCGCACCAACGTCTCCTCTGAGCTCCAGGCTCTCATCAGAGGCAAGAGCAGGCTACCATGACCACTGACTGCCTCAAATGACAAGGACAAAAGGAAAATTTGTCAAGGCACTTTCAGGAGCCTCTTGTCTCCTCTCTTTTCTTCACACTTGTTTACCTTTAGTACCTTGGCGAATTGCGCTGATAGACAGCTGTGTTTTCAAAAAGCTTTCTTGCCACAGGTTTCTGTTGAAAGGATGGGGCCCGCTTTCATGGAAGGATTAGAGCAAATCCATCGACACCAGATAGGATTCAAACACAAGAAATTCATCAAGATCTCCGTCTCTGTATTTTGGAATTTGGTCGTGTGTAACTCAACCTACTGCACTGACAAATAAAATACATTTTCGTGTTTTTATTCCTGTTTTCTCGAAGATCTGGGCTGGCATGTCAAGGAATACACAAAGGAGTGCAGTCTGCTTTGTGCAAAAACATGCACAGTCTGTTTGCCGGCCCACTCACTTTGACAATGCTACTGTCTGAAGATATGGTGAAATGGATGGTGAGGTCAGAGAAAGGATGCAGACTGATAGTTGGCTTAGCTCCTCTGGCTTTCCTTCTCTGCGCTTCTCTACACATTAAGGTGCACACACACACACACACACACATACCCATATACACACACCAGCAAATGAACAAAAGAACAAACAAACGAGCTTTCGCCCAAAGAGGCTTTATCTTTTATTTTGTCCAGCGACACCGTTCATGTCTGTATTTGTCTCTTTTGATAAGGCCCTTTCATCTTGTTTGCATTGATTACAGGCTGACGAGTCACCGTGATACACTCAGGGGCCCTATTGCGGTCTGCAGCCCCCGCGCCACACACTGGCCCCATTGTGGCCAGGAATGTGTCTCCTTTCATGGCCTGAACTTGCCTATGAAAGCATGTCAATAATCCCGAGACAGCGGGCGCTTCACAATACTGCCACGACGATCCCACTAACCAGACGGCCGCGGAGGCTCTCGGCTCTATTTTCCACTCTTCTGAGGGACAGACCAAGCAGACTGGGGTGGTTGAAAGAGGCGAAAGCTGGATGGATGAACATATCTGATGGATGCTGGTCATCAAAGAACTTGACAAAGGTGGGGCTACTTACAAAAGAGGAAAAGCGCTAATCTGTGTTAGCCTTTTGAAGCGGTATCCTACACCTTCTTTACCTATACCCCTCTCTCATAGAGCCACATGCCTTGAGGACAACTTTACGGCTTTACACAGCTCCTCCTTGTTTTCACACTCCAGACCTCCAAAAAGCGGGTGAAAATGCTTTCTTGACTCAGGAAGTATCAAGATGCTTGTGTACTGCAAAAGCTGGAACCAGTGTTGGTTGGCTATAGACGCTGTGGTTTTGGTACCAAGGATTTGTTTGAGCAGAGAATGTGATACCGCAGGCAGAACAAATGGGATTTGAGTCTTTAGTGGCCACTAAAACCATTGAAAATATACATCTGTTATATTTATTTTGGGGGCCAGTGTGAGTTGGTATGGGGGAGGTACAGGGGCCTGCAGGAATCCAATGGCCGAGCTGAGGCAGATAGGGGAGTGAAAAGAACCAATCATTGCTCTGTAAAGAATTAAAACCACCTCTGCAAATAGCCCCCGTGTTTGTGTAGTGCCTCAGAGTGGGAGTTTCACAGCGTCTGGGGTTCCAGTGCAAATAAACAGTGCAGAGGTCTACAAGGGTGGAGCCCCCCCCACACACACCCCCCTTGTCCCAGAGGTGAAGCCCACTCCTTTGTTGCTGCCTAATCTAGGCCACTCTCTATTGAGTGGGATGAAAAGTGTGTGTGTGTGAGTATGTGACACATCCGTGGTCCTCAAAGTGCGAGATGAAGCTGTATGATAATGTCTGTTTGTATGTGGTTCTTGAATCTGAGTCTCGGGCCTTTGGAGACTGCCACTGTGTTTGCCAGTTCCCAGATAACCCACATCCTTACACTGCACCTACACATACCAATCCCAGGAACCTCAGCGCAGAGCAAACTGACAAATATCACCACTACTGACCCGCAGCTCTGCATAAATCAACAATACCTTCTCGCTTGGATGCAGATTTGACGAATAGCGATCCTATAAGGACGGAGTAAAACTACAAGGGGGGATATACTGCTAACATTTTTTGGTAAATATTTCCCGTGACATGCTTGACAGTGTTAGCTGTCATTAGTTTCTTGTAAACAGGAAAGCCACTGCATGTCAAGGTCTTTCAGTGGCTGACAGGTGTGTAGGTCAAGGGTTTCCAAACCTTTTCATGCTAAAAACCACATGAAGAGGTACTACTTGTCCTGAGACCCACCAAATATTTTGTGAAGTGAAATGAAGTTGTCAAAAAGTAGTTTAGCTCTTAATGCATTTCTGTTCATTATCAGGGGAAATTTTATGTGTTCTGTATTTAGTTGTAAATCATTGTCTTACATTCAATCAATAGCATCAGTATTATTATTTGTTGGGCATCACATGTAATTTAAATTTCCCCATAATTTACCCACCAATGGGCCAAGACCCATAATTTTGAAAATCGTCGGTGTAGAGCATGTTGTTTTTAATCTTGAATGCAAAGACACTGCCCCTCTGATGATATCGGAGCTTGTCATTACATTCTTTACCGCACTAAAATGACAAAGACAGAGTCGTGTGTTCTGAGTGTCGTTATTCAAAATGCATTTAAACATTTTGCTTGAAGACAAAATCTAGATGGAAGGTGTGATCCCCACAAAAGGCCAAAGAAAACCCGACTGAAGCTTGGGCAAACAATATATAGTGCCTTTTCTCTTTATGTCCACCTAGACTCTTGATTACAGGTTGTGTGTTAAAGTACAAAGGTTAAAGTGACAGTAGACTAAAACTGGCTGGCTGACCGCCCTTTGGCCCATTTCATTGTACAATCAGCTAAATCTACATGGGCCAGTCCAAAGTTACAAATCTGGTGGACAATAAGAAGTGGTCTTTCCCCTCCTTGAGCAAGTTACTCCACATGCACGTTAACTGCAAGACCTAAGAATCAAAACCTAAATACCAAAATGCCTGTATCTCTAGGTACTTCACACAGAGATATTAAAAAATGTACATCTTAGAAGGGAACAATTTGTAAAGATCAAATAACAGTTCCAAAAACATTTTGATATAATTTCCAAGTATAGCAACATAGAGAGAAATGTAGCTTGAAATAGTGCTGGGTTATATGATTTAAAGGTGACAGCCCAATTTTTATTAGTTTTGTATCTTCCTCTTGGCAATATACTTTTGCTTGAGGTTTTGGTTGGAAAAGGTTTGAAATATTGCCAGTCTCTGTTGCCACTCCTGACAGACAATTGTGCTTTATTCCATACTTGACACTTTTTCTCCACATTTTATCTTATTTAGAGTCACAGGATCCGGAGTCTGCCCCATCATACAGCAGGTGGAAGGCAGGGAAACAGCTTCGACAGGTCCCCAATCAATTGCCAAAACAGACAGGCGCAAACATTTTTATATTTGGGCAATCAAATCTCCAATCCATCTAATTTGCATGTGTTTGAAATGTGGGAGGAACCCAGAGCCCTTGGAGGAAACTTACAGTACACAAACACAGTGAGAACATGCAAACTCCATGCAGGAAAGCCTGTGTGTGAGGAGACTTTTAACTACTGAGCCACTGTGCCGCTCGCCTACTCTGAAATCAAAACTTGTCCATACAACAGAGGTGAAGCAGTGCTTCTTGGGGGCTTAATTCTTGCTGGGATCTGAATGCATTATCCTTTTTCATCATGTTCCATATTTCTTGCATATGCAGCCACAACCCGCATTATCCAGTGTGTGGGGTCAAGGTTAACACAGAGCAAGTAATTTAAACAATTTATTTTCCTTTAAAAATACACTGAAGATGAGAATAGTGTCAATAACTCTATAATTAATTTTTCATGTTCTAATATTTCAGAGAAATCAATATATTGCCAAGCACTGGCTTAGGATGTGTAATTAACTTTTGTGCAACCTTGCTTGTACAGTTCATTTTGGCTGGGCTGGTGCATACTAAGGCCTCATTTAAAAAGTGGGCTAACAATTGTGTTTCATGCCAGGTTTCACTCGAAGATTATTTCAGAGAAGATGAAAATACACAGCGTGATAAAGGATCAACATGGAAAGACAGAAAATAACCTTTGTACCAAAAGCATAACAGGAAATTGTGGAAATGAAATATTAATTTGTACTTTTTACATTAACTGGGTCAAAGTTTAATTTTATCCTTTATCTATCAATGTCCTGATCACCAACTGGGAAGGTAAAGGTAAGCTTTATCCAGTGACTCTCTTTCTCTCTGATTGCAGAGATGGACAAATGCATAAATGTATAAAAAAAATATGTGTATTTTTGGGCCACTTTTTTTTTTTTTTTACACTGACACCCTTTATAAACACTGAAATAAAACAATTATTCATCTTGCAATAATAATACGTTATTGAGGTAACAAGTGATTTTTAAAAGATTAAACTGAATTAGCTAACCTAATATCCTCAGGCGAGACGTTCCACAGTCCAGGGGCGCCGATAGCAAAAGCTCAATCACCTTTTTTTAGTCTTGAGTCTAGACTGTGGGATGGTCAGAGGAGCCTTGCCCGAGGATATCAGGCTGCACTCTGGCTCACAGGGGAGTTATAGGTCTGCAATGAAGAGGCAATACCTATTCATCCTTTAAACATGAACAGTAAATTCTTAAAACCAACCCAGAAAATTACCGAAGACCAGTGTAGAGATGCTGTAACTACAAAGTTCAACTTGGAGTTAAACTGGGGTCTCTTAAGTTAAACTGTCTAAAGGCATTATGATTTTTGACTGCGGCAGAAGTAGAGAGAGAGTTTCAGTCTAAGTAAGAAGAGATAAAGGCACGGATGAGCTCTAAATCCCTAGAGGATAAATGACTTGGTCTTTAGCTGAGGGAAATACCCTTTATACCTGTAGTGCAAAAGGCAATTCACTTTCAAAAATCGCTACTCAGTTGCTGGTTACAGGCTTGGAAATGGACAAGCTGTAAGGAACATTAAAATATAATTTTTGGACACACAAAGATCAAATAATACTATTTCAGATTTGTTTTGATTGAGATAGGTTTTGACACATCCAGTGATTCTTGTCTGTGAGTAAATTTTTGATTATGATTATGCTATTAGGGTCACAAGGTATTAGCTGGAGGCATAACTGAGTATTGTCTGCACTGCAATGGAAAGCGAAATTATGTTTATGAATGATGTTGCTGAGTGTGAGCATGTAGATGGAGAACAATATGGGACCAAGAATTGAACCTTGCGGGATCCCACAGGTGGTGGTTGCTAGGAAGGTGATGAAGTGTGTACTGGAAAAATAGGATTTATGCCAGCATAGTGCTGAGACTGATATGCCCAGTGCTTAAGGCGGTAAATTAAAATGGTATAGTGTACTGCATCAAATACTGCAAAAGATCTAAAATGATTAGAGTCCAGTTATCTCCTCCATTCTCTCTTTAAAGGAGGTAATCGGTTACTTTTAGAAGTGGTTAAAATCTCTGTGGAATTTCTAATAAAAAAAATTTACTGAATAAAAATGTATTATGATGAAAACAACAGATGAGAGATAGGCCTATCCGTGATTTGAAGAGACACGAGTGTTTTGCTGACACCATGATATTAACACCCAACCAGCACAGGCTATACAACAAGCAACCAGGAACAAACAAATGTTGCACCTGACATTGGAAGAAAAGCATTTTTTTTTTTTTTTTTTAAAAGACTGCAGTCCTTGGGGAATGTGATCACTCACTCCGCCACCAACATCATGGGTACCACTTAAGTCTGCAGATAAACTCCCTGATCTCTAATTTCAGGATATATACATAACATGTTATGTCTTAGTCACACTCTGCCTCCATATTCCAGTAAAAGGACATTAGTAATTTTGTACTCCCTTAAGCAGAACCAAAGTACTGATGCATGTTGGTATTTCATTTCAGGGTGTGTGAACTATTCAAAACTAATTAAAGGGAAAAAGTTGCTCCTCATTACTAGGCATGTAAGATAATGTTGCCTTTATAAATTGTTGCTACTAAATTTCATCCCCTGCATACTAACAATACCAATTCTATTATTATAACCAACAGCACAACATATTAACAGGCTTTTTCCTCAATAATAGTGAAAGTTTGCTTTGGGAGTCAATTAAGGGTCGGTATGGTGGCACTAACACAACAGTGATGTGAGTGTAAGTTGTGGATAGTTGCTAAGAATTGAGAGAGAATGAGAGCAATGAACAAGGTTTCATCAGGAAATATTTTTAGAGGTACAAAAAGATTGTTTTTTCATATTTACTCTCTGTTCTGTTCAAGCATTCACAGGGATGACTTTGTTGCTAGGCAACAGCTACTGCTCGCAGCATGCTAGCTACAGTCGTGGGAAGTTTGTTAACCTTTGACTTTGTACGTATTTTGTTATACTACAGACTCATTTAAAAAGGATTTCTATGAATTTTTGGTCGTTCCTGTGGTTTGTTTCAGAATTTCAATATCTTAAGCTACTTAGCCTCTTCAGTAGACAAAGTTAGATGGTCAGCTAGCTTCTCTTGTGTGTAACATGGAGAACACAATCATAAGCAAACTTACTGGTTACTGAACCTCGGAGAAGATATGTCTAGAAGTTTGATGTCTAAGATGATAACATTTTTATGATATTTTAACCATGATTGATATGTTGATGCTAACATGCCATTTAACCATACATCACGTCGCTAGTCATTGTTAGTGACAGCCTGCAACTAGGTTTGCGATGGATGTTCAGTCATCCAGATGTTCTTGCTTGCATATTTACCACTGAGTTTTGCACATAAAATGTTGAATGTATGCGGTTGATGTATACTTCACTATTGGTTTAACGTGTAGGTGAACTAGCTCTTCCCTATGCTAACCATCTTCCTATGGATGGCCGTGCTACTAGCGTAATGTAATTGGCCAAAAAGACTTGGTTTGTAATTTCTCTCACATTTGTATCCTTTATTTTTTACAATATATAAAGAATTGTATGAAAGTGGAAGTGTGAAAGTAAATGCCACGCCTAAAGGAACTGAGGAGTCTTGTTTATTTGAAGCTCTATTCATTCACCAGTTCATGTTGGCTGTTTCTGCACACTGGACAGGGAAGTCTACGCAGTGAGAGCAGAACAACTTTATTCTATTGGTTACATCAGCATTGCAGAAATTTGCGAGATGGTATCAAGTCCATAAAAAAGGAAAATATTGACTATATATGAATATATGCATATTTAATCAATTAAATAAACTTATAGGCTACAAATATAGGAGGCGCAATGATGTAACCAATACATAGCTTTAGTGTCACTTCCATAAAACATATACAAATAAACATCATACATAAAATTGTCATAAGGGAACTGAAATTATTTGTGCAAAGATAGGCTTATTTCATCATAGCACAGCTAGCTTGCTGCTGGATCTATGATAGAGGCACATAACACAAATAGTAACATTCACATTATCTACTCTTCCAGTTTATTGGGGTAAACTGTATCACTGGCAAATATCTGTTGAAAAATGTGTCATATGTTACACGTTACTTCATATTTAGGTTGCAGTTATGATTTTGAAAGGGTTTCATTTTTCTTCTTGCCAACAAAGCTGATCGTGGATCTTCTCAAAACATCTGACTGTGATTTTAAGGTGCAAGATGGGCAAATTCAGAAAATATGACCACAGCATATTCAGTTATGGATAACACTGGAGTCCAGTTGATGAAATTCTGAAGAAAAGAAAATTGCTATTATACAGTATAGTATATCATGTGAAAATACGCTGGGTGCAGTGGAGTTTCTCCTGAATTTTCCCATTGACCTCCACACTACTTGCACCTTATATATTTTCACATAGGCAGTGAAATGGTTTTCCCTTGTAAAATAATTCTGAGGTATTTTTTAATGTCTAGAAAGGACTAGTAAAATTCAGATTAGGTTCTCTTGGTAATTTAAAAAAGTAAGCTACTGGGGCTCACTTTCAACAACTATGAAATTCTGAGGAATAAGCTATTAAACTGATAAGCCATATAAGCTATCCAAACCCAGACTACTGGGTCTACGTTTTTAACAGGAGTGAAATACAAAGACCATAATCTTACATTTCGATGGGGGCCACTAAATGGACATATGAATAAACAAATAAATAAAAATTTAAAAGAAAATGAGGGTAGTAACAGATGACTGCAATAAGCCAATGTTTGAGCGAGGTAAAAGCTTTGTTTTGCAGCAAATGTATTCGTGGAGGAGGGGGGGAAATCAAACTGATATTTAGCCCCTACTGGCTTTTTTTTCCTGCTTTTGTTTTATGCAAGGCTCTTTTTACCACATGGTAGTGACAGATTGTTTGAGCTGGAAGGAAAAGCCATTCGAAGCTAATTAAGCAGCCATTCCAGGCACTATTCGCAGGCAGGAGGGAGAGTAGCACAGGCATTTGTCAGCGCCGTACCCAACGTGGGTTTAATTGACAACTCGGGATCCTGACTGACAGCTTTTCCAACGCTGGACCAATTGTAAGCCGGAGAGCAAGACAGCTGCGACACCATTGGACAAAAAGCAGTGAAGGGGGAAGGAGCCCCACGTGGGGTTGGGCATACTGAGCAACACGTGATAGGCTGATATCCTCAGGCGCAGACGTGTTGTAGCCTACCTAGTGCCGCTGATATGAAAGCTTGTAGATGCTCGAGGTCTCGTTAGAAATAGGTCGATCAATTCAAATCACTCAAAAGACATTCTAGTATATAGATTAAGTGGTATTCGCATTTTCTCTGCACTTCTTGAACCAATCTCTGCGATCTCCCCGTGTCCTTCGCATAGTAACAGGACTACACTTATTTATTTTCCTTTGCATCGCCACCTAAACGTCTCTCTCTTTAAAATGAGAGCAATGCACTTAATGCGACCTCCCAGTTTCAAAAGTTAATATCTCAAGGTCAAATTCCGTAATCTTGCTTTATCTGCTCATTTAAGCAAACACACATTGAAGTATATTCTCGCCTGCTTTTACAACGATGTAAGCAAGGCACACTAGACTATATATACTGTATTACAGCAGCCTATTTTCTTGTTCACACTAGAGCCCACTTAAAGCTGGTCATATATAGATCTACTTGTTAAGATAAAACACACGCCCCATACTCAAAATCTGAAATGGTGAACCACCAATTGCAATGTACGGAAATATAAATTATCACCTTTGTTTTGAACAAGTTGTTGAATGCATTGTTGAATGTCAGTTCAGATCCAAAATGGCGAACAGGTGAGGTCACATATGACCGTCCAATCAGAGTATCGGAGTAGCACACACCCCACGTGGGGACACTGCGCTGTGATTGGTCGGTGTTGCTAAACTCCTTCGGAGAACCCAATTGGTTTGTGCAGGGCCCTCTCTCGGCAGTCGGGTCCTCGTGTCAGTGCACAGTCTGTGTGTGGTACAGCGAGCGGCGGAGAAACTGGGTAAACCCAACGCAAGCTATCGGTATATTTCACAACGACCGACATTTCCAAAAATTAACCCATTTTTTTCGCGCAAAAATTAATCTTTGGACTTGCCAGGAGATTTGTGTACTCCCCTCGGATCTAATAAAGGTTTTCTTTGAAGTTATATGCGGTCAACAACTCGACCCGATCTAGGGCTTTCCGACGTCCGACCGGACGGAGAGACGCTCTCCGCCTCAGGATCACCAGGGTTTCAGAGGACTCGCAAGGGGCAAGAAGAAGTCCATGAAAAACAGCGGCTGGCATTTTTCTCTCTAATCATTCTCTGGTGACGGTTACAAGTCAAGGATACTGAGCTTTCTGTCTGGATACTAAATACTACCTGTGCAGAAGAGAGGGGAGGAATCAGTCGAGACAAAGGTAAATAGGGCGACTTGAAGAGAGCCGCTAACAAGGCGGGTGGTGGTGGTGTGGCTTTATGGCAGCCGACTTTGAAAGCAGCAGCGTCTTGTATATCTGATCTTCCGGACCACCAAAACAACCCCCGTGTCTGTTTTTTCTCCCTTTGTGGAAGACTACTCATTAGATTTTCGCGAAAAACAAAAACATCACGACGTCGCGGGCGCGGTAAAAAAAAAAAAAAAAA
>OMLF01015778.1:7092-30805 GCA_900302615.1 Holocentrus rufus
CACCGGTGGAATTTTTTTTTTTTTTTTGGAAGAAGTTCATAAATTTAAGTAACAATGCATGCTGCTGGAGTAAACCTGAATGATTTGGTAAAAGTATCTTAAAGCAAAATGTGACTTTGATAGAGTGCTGGGTTTTGTTGTTACCTGGTTGTACAGTTACAAAACTAGTCCAGGTACCCATTTTTGGAGGAAATTTAATGGTTCTTTTCTTGTTCTTTTCCTATTTGAATTGGAAAGTAGATTCGGCAGGAAGCGTCTGTAGGAAAACGCTCTATAGCAGCTTTGCACCAGCCAGAAATGACTTGATATTATGATATTACACAAAAAAGTGGGTACCCAGACTTGTTTTTTATATCCGCTTTGTTCACATTCATTTCCATCATCTCTAAAATATAGAGGATCTGGGGTTTACTTGCTCTTTAACAAAACTCGGATGAAGATGCACCTGTGTCGAAACATTAGCCTGTGCACCTTCTGATTAAATTTATTATCCGACTGCTCCAGGGTTTTCCTTGGGATTCATCTCCCATGTTTGTTTACTTCAACACAAACATTTATATTTTGAGTTCAGCCTATATTGTGAAAAGTTCACGTTAAAATCTTAACTTGAAACGCCTTCTCTTGCTTGACTGAGGCCAGGATTCAACTTTTTGTTTTGATTTGTTCAAAATACAAATTTGTGCCTTTAACTAAGCGTGGGAAGAAGTAGCTGCATATTCACCTACATTTCGGGAATGAGACTTAAACAGGGCTGTTTACCTGCCAAAATCATTGGTTGATTAGATAAACCTACAAACTATAACCAAAGGTTTACCACTGTTTGTTAGGTGATTGGCTGGTGATTGGATTGACACTTAACCAAATCAAACTACTAGTGCCGCATGCCACCACTAGTCATTCAGCCTTTCACTGTGTGTACATACTGTATGTTAGCATAAACCACAATATTACCGGTGCAGGAAATGTTGATGGGCCTCTCTGAGTACTGCTGTCTGAAAACAACGCCCGCTGCTCGGGCCTTGGCCTCTGGGTTTTCCTCCATCTTCCCCTTCAGCTTCACTGCCGGTGGGATGAAGTAACGCTTCTTAGTCCGGACCGGCAGGACGATGGGGAGGGGAAGCCGCACGTCCAGAGACGCCTCGGCATTCTGAGAGGGAGTGAATCTGTGTTTTAACCTCAGAGATACTCTCCAGACAGATTTAAAAGGTATTGATACAAATAGACATTGGGAGTATACCTTGAGTAAACATGTCTGATTATAGATTAACAAACATGCCTAG
The DNA here is from genome assembly GCA_900302615.1 of Holocentrus rufus. NCBI lineage: Eukaryota > Metazoa > Chordata > Actinopteri > Holocentriformes > Holocentridae > Holocentrus > Holocentrus rufus. The sequence continues at coordinate 8,373 of OMLF01015778.1, forward strand.
GTAAAGTACCACCTGGAAAAGTGGGGAAAAAGATAAATATTTACTTAGAAAAATTGCGTATTGTAGCTTTAAAAATGAATTTAAGAAAATAGGAAAAATTAAAAATAAGGAGAGAACAGCATATAAAATCCAAGGTCATGTTGAGTTGTTTGGGAAAAAAATGGGCTAAATGGCTTTGGTTAATGTAATTATGTAATGTGTATAGAATGATTCTGATACTCTGTAGGATAAAATATGGCAACAAAACAAAATAGATTTCTGTTAACTCTCGTCTGATTAATTTGATATTTTATTTTGCAAGGGCTTCACTGCCCTATGGACTACACTCTATTCTTTTTTGCACATATATGAAATGACAAAGATGTGTGTACACAGGCTTATACATATTATCTTTTTCTCCTTTTCCCCTTATTCACATTACCAATGATTGCACTTTGTTGTACATATTTGTAAGGAGGAAAAAAAGACATATTTTTTCCAAGTATTATGATATTAAATTAAAAAGTGGCTACTCAGGTTTACCACTGTTTGTTTGGTGATTGGCTGGTGATTGGGTTGACACTTAACCAAATCAAACTACTAGTGCCGCACGCCACCACTAGTCATTCAGCCTTTCACTGTATGTACATACTGTATGTTAGCATGAACCACAATATTCCCAGTGCAGGAAATGTTGATGGGCCTCTCTGAGTACTGCTGTCTGAAAACAACGCCCGTTGCGTTATAAGATATATGTTTTTTCCAAGTAATCTAAAGCTAAATGTCTAGATTTTCAATAACTGATGATAAAAATAAGGATGAAAGATGCCCAGGGGCTGCTGTGTTTACATATCCATCCACAGCCAGCTAACTGACAGCTTGTATAGATCCTGTGACAGGAGATTTTATGCAAACTGGCTGCCATGCTGAAGGTCTGACACCGTCATCCTCCTCTGTTAGCTAACAGGTAGCTAACGCTGACGATATTAGCCACATGTCTATGACAATGTCACCCGATTATAACCAAGGAGACAAACCAACATAATTCAAATCAAGCATCTGTGTTTCAGTCTGACAGTCACTTTTAACCTTCCTTTGAACTGAATTGTGGTAATGGTTAGCTGAGCTAGCCCGGCTCAGGATACTAACAGTGCACGTTATTGAACGATACTTTGAGGACAAGTAGACAAGCAAACGAGTCACGTATGATTTGTCTTAACTAAATACACCAATGGGGATTTTTTCATGCCTCCGTACCTTCAAACTGCTGCATGTTATTCGCTGAAGGGTTAGCATCGCCCTCCTCATGGACGTCGCCATCTTGCTGCCGGTGACAAACCAGCCAGAGCTTCCTGTTACAACTTTAAAAATAAAAGTCTTCACTTCATATTTATCATAATGATTTCACTGAGCATTCTGATGCGATTTTGTAATCCTGCACACTCAACACTTGATTTTTTTTTAAATTAGTCTATCAATATCTGGAAATTATTATTATTATTGTTATTGTTGTTGTTATTATTATTGTTATTATTATTTATTCTAGTAGTGACCGATTTTAAACTTTTATTGTGAAGGCAAAATTGCTGCCAAAATAAAAATATAACCCTAAAAATATAAGCCTAACCCACACACAGTTCTGTTCATTTAGAATTTCAAGTAAGTAATGCGCAATTTTCAATTTACAGGCGGCATGATTGTCAATTGGCGTGTCAGTAATATTTATATCTGATAATATTGCATCTCTGAATTATTTATGGTAAGACTAAATATGAGATGTTAGGGAGAGAAAGACAACCAGAGGCGAAGGCCATGTGTTACAATAGCTGCAAAACTTTCAAAAATGAAACAAGCAGACAACTAATATAATAATGATCTCTGGAATAAAAATATATCAAAGTTTCCAACCACCTAAAAGAATAACCACAGCTATGGAATGGTCAGTGACTGGTAGTGGCGGCACTCGCTCCTCTGTGAGTGACAGTATGATTTGGCTTTTATATGACTCATACTTCATGAATGTTTCCATATCTAATTTACACAACACTATAACGCCCATTTCAAAACAAAACCAAAATGTATTTGTGCGTGCCATTTGTGCGTAAACTTTGTTACTGCGTTCACATAGAGTCTTGAGGAGACTTAACGTGAGAAAAAGCATTTTCTTACAACTCAGTAGATTCAGGAGTAGTTTAATCACTTCATCTATTGAAATGGCGCTCACATAAAGAACATTAACATGCATCCTGGCTGTAATGATTTTCTGACTCTGGACATGTTCGCTCCGTCCATACCGATGCTTGCAATTGTCAACTTTGTTATATTTATTTACATTTACATTATTTATTTTATTGCACAGCCACACACGCACACACACGTTCTACACGTAGCGCTGTAACGCGATGACGTCATTTGTCCGTAGGTCGGCGCTAGTTCACATTAGTTGTTTGGATTTGAAGTGAGAGGGGAGGACTGGAGCTGGCAGCACTGTGAGGATTTTATGTTGCTGTTTCTGGGCCGCAGGGTCTCGCTGTCACTCGTAAAAACAGTCAGTACCTGCTATCCGCCCTTGCTGTCGAAGCCTGCTTTGGTCAACTTTGGGATAATCAATTTCAGAGCGATACACAACACCGTTTTCGTTAGCTCGGCCGGCCAAAATAGAGAAACCATGCCCGAAAGGAGGCCCTTCGTACGGTTGCCAACTGACGTCTACCCCGTCAACTACGGCTTATGCTTGAAGCCTGACCTGATCGACTTCACTTTCGAAGGCAAGCTGGAGGCTGTGGTGGAGGTATGTTGCACCAATGCCAGTGACTGGGTGCATATATGTATTAGTCGGTGCATGGCGAGGATCTTGTTATGTAATCTAGCCAGCTAGCTAGCTAATTTGCCATGTTCGAACGGTGACGGTAAATTGCTAGCCACTAGCCAAGCTGTCTCCCTATCCCCATTTATCCGGCTAACCCAACGGTGGCTGACGGTATTAGCGAAAGTTAGCGGTTAGACAACTGCTCTTGACAAGAGTCCTGACGGGCTCGGACTGGTCGAAGGAAACCCATGAATGAAAAAATTGTCATTTCTGTGACTAGCGGTTGTAAAGTACGCCAGTTTCAGCTTGATAACACGGCACCCTGATCTCGTCCTGTTTTCAGACTTGCACTCTCATGTTAGCTAGCTAGCCAGCTGTCACATCGCGTCGGCATTAGCCTGCTAACGACGTCTAGACGTCTTGCCAGTGCGTTTTAATTAAGTGTTGCCACTAAAGTTAACACTTGGTAACGCAAATAAAACAACCGTATGTGTATTAGCCAACCAGTCGCTTGGTAATAATGTGCAGCGAGCTAACTTGCACCTGTTTGCTTGCTAACTAGCAAGCTAGCAGCTAACGTTAACTAATGTTTGCTAAATCATAGCAAGGCAATGTCTTCCCCCTCCCGCCCCCTGCCTCACTCACTCATGCAGTTCACCTGTTCCTATAAAAGTGCTGAAAGCTACCCTTACCGTGAAATGACATACGCGTTGCCAACACATCCGGGCTACATTACATGCTATCTTGTTATTGGAGCTGCACTACTCTATTTAGGATCCAATGTTAGAAGTAAACACTTGATGGCTTGCCTTCATGAATCTGTTGGACACCTTGAGTATTCCCATTGATTGTTGGTGCCCTGGGTGTGAATTATTAGAAAGGCTACATCACATACCCAGACCAGCTCTGTACACACACCTGTCACTCTTAACATAGAAGATATTTATTTGATGCCCAGGTAATCAGAAAGGCCACTGAAGCATTGCACAGTCGCTTCTGAAGGTTATACCAAAGCATAATATTTTGTTCTCAGTAGCTACACTGATGCAAACTGAAGCAGATCTCTTTTGCTTTTAATTTGACTGAAGCAGTTTGTAAATGTAAATGTTACCCAAGAGCATATCCAGTGGTTTTGGGTTTCTTTGGTTTTCCATGACAGGACCTTTTTTGCACTCTCATGTCTATAGGAAGAGATCATATATCCACCATTATTGGGCTCTGTAGACCTGTAGTCAGCATCACTCACTTAATTTTGCTTGGAACACAGTCTAAAAATCACACTAGGCAAAGAATATGACTTTCAGGCATACACTCTGTCTACAGCACCATTCCTTCGAGAAGTATTGCCTACTGTTTGTGGTTGTAGAGTGATAGAGGTCCAGTGCTCCTGAAGTGTTTTTGACTTGTTTGTGTTTGCTAAGAAGTGCTCCACAGAGATGAAATATTAGTTTAATAATACCCTGTTGACCTGCGATTTACACTAAGCCTGGGAGCCACACAATGGATCGGAAGAAACCCAAGCACTGTGGCACTGTGCCATTAGCCCAGTGTGTTCTATAATTACTGCCTCGCTGCTGTTTCAGCCTCCAAGCCCTTCTGCACAAGTGTCTAAACAACTGCGGTGTCCAGCCGACAGTGCCACAACCCGTGAATATCACTATTACTTTCCTTGTGGAAAGCTGCATGACATCCCAATGTGCCACTGTGTTTTGTCCTCAATAAGCTGTGCAGTCAGATGTACAACACTCATGATATTGAAGTCAGAGAGCATTTTAAGTTAGTTTCTCTCTCAGTCACACTTCCTTCCTTTGTTTCTGTCACTCTTTCTTTCTGTTTTCCCATGTTTTTGCATTCCCAGATTATCTCTATATTGGTAACCAGTTTTGCCCTCTACTGTCAGGAGGTTCCACCTACAATAAGTTGTTTTTGATTCCTATCTCAGCTTTGTGACAGATTGGATTTACCCTCAGTGGTGGATTTGCATTAGTTAAAACAAAAAAAACACAGTTTTCTTTGCATATAAATAATCATGTCAAGATTATTTTCCAGAACGTCTGATATTTTACCAGATGTAATCTTTCCTGGACAGATTGGGATTGGGAATCATTGCACAACGGGTTTTTATTAACGTATAAGTTTTTTTTTTTTTTTTGTCAATGTTTACAGGTTACACAGGCCACAAATCAGATTGTGATGAACTGTGCTGACATCGACATCATCACAGCCTCTTTTGCACCAGAAGGAGGAGAAGGTGAGGGTCAGACTGTTTTATTTTATCCTCTCTCCTTTTTGAAGTGAAATGGGCATTCCATTTACATTTGAGCTATTTCATGCAATATCCCTTTTCAGATCACACCTGCTTTAAATATCAAAAAGCATAATTCTCTCAAGGGCACAGTGTATATTCTGGTATCAGTGTGTCTTTCTTTTACGCCCCTCCCTGACACCTCTTTTTTTCCTTTTTAGAAATTAATGCCACAGGATTCAACTATCAAAATGAGGATGAGAAAGTCACTCTGTCATTTCCTAGCGCTCTTCAGAAAGGTAAAAGGGCCATGTGGCTGTGCTGTTGCATGTTCCCTGTTTTTGAAACGTCATTATGTTTTTTTTGTTGCTGTTGAACAATAACAGATTTCCCCCCACCTCTGTCACGTTGTTTGTGTTTGCCTTTTCTCCAGGATCCGGCATGTTGAAGATAGACTTTGTGGGGGAGCTGAATGACAAAATGAAAGGATTCTATAGAAGTAAATATGCAACTCCTGCTGGAGAAATCCGCTACGCTGCTGTCACACAGTTTGAGGTAACTGGAAGTTCACACCATACACTCTCTATAGTTAGTCTGATGGTTCTCACTGGAAAAGCGGAGTGGATTGCTTAACCCTGTCATGGCCTGTGTTGCGACATGGCTTTGGGAGTGTGGGATGGTCATGTGACTCATGTTTATGTTCCTGAAGGTTAGGCAGCACCTCATGTTTCATTCTGTGTATGCGTGTTTATCACTGCGTTTGTGTGTTTACATGTGTTGTTGGGAATACACAGTCAAAACTAGGTCAGGGTAGTCAGGAAACTTTCCCTGGAGGAGATGGCTGCAGGGGGTCCATCAGAAAGTGACACCTCCAGGATGTAAAAGTGCTGTGAACATATGTGGGTTTTCTCCTTTGAAAAGAGCGCATGGGCCTCACATGGTTTTGTCCTCTGTCACCCCCCCTCCTCCCCCCTCCCACAGGCCACGGACGCTCGCAGAGCCTTTCCCTGTTGGGATGAGCCAGCTATCAAAGCCACCTTTGACATCACGCTGATAGTTCCCAAGGACCGAGTAGCCTTGTCAAATATGGTACGTGTCACACATTCACTCCTGCTGCTGAGAGACGGCTGACCCCAGACGGCTTGAGTCACATTTTGCTGCCGAGTTGTTGTTGTTTTTTTTTCTTCTTTCCCCTCTTTGCTAACATGGCTTATGTAACATAAGACAGACTTGTTGGGTCATTGCATATTGGACCTGCGGTAAAATACAGTGTTATGTCTGTCACAAATCTGAAAGCAGTTACATGTAAAATGCTTCTTACAATGAAAAAAACACTCTTAATTAAAAAAAAAAATCCATGATTCATACATTGTACACATCAAGCTAGTGAAGAACTCATTACCTGGCATAGGCTACCTCTTACAGACACATGATCGGAGCCCTCCAGGCTGCCCTATTCACTTGATGATAAAGTTGGTCTTTGTGCTGACAGACTCACCAGGCTTGTTTTTCAGGTCTATATGAATAATATGAATATAGACTGTAAACCATTATGTCAGCTGTGTGTTTATGTCCGATCATTTTAACAGTTGTTGCAATCAAATGGGTTAAGTATATGACTCTATTGGGTCATGTTAATTAAAAACAAGTAATTTTTGGTCACAAATCTTCTGTTGTTGTGACAGTTTATCTCAAGCTGAGACCAGATACAACTTCAGAAATCGGTTGCTGGAAGTCCATTTGTTTTGAGATGTCAGATAATAACCACAGCTCCTTCCGCAGCCAAACACATACTTGCACTGCCGTCCATCCAGCCTATTGCTGCAGCACCATTGGTACCACAGTTAACAGTCAGTTGGTTCAGAATCATCCACTGCACAATGGCAACGTGATATGGTTGTTTGCAATGTGAACACAGATTTAGTGACAGTACACTAGGCCTCATATGCTTTTGCTCCCATCTCAGTGCATATTAGTGGGACTTCTGTTGGGGAATGGGACTCTATCTTGTTTTCTCTGGTAAATTTGCAGTTGAACATTAATGGAATATTATGCAGGTGTGACGTGGAGGAGGTATTTAGGTGTTGTGATAGGATAGCAGGATTTGGCATAATTGTACTCAGACCATCAGTCAGAAGTATTCCGTGCTGCAGCTGAGGATATTCAAGGTGGCGGTCAACAAAGTCACACTTTCCCAAAATAGAAACACATTCAAACGTGTCTCTGCATACAAATTTGCATGTAGTCGTTGCAACTTCATGCTGTTTGTGTATTTAAAATTTCACTTCAAATGAGGCCTATGAAGATTAACATGGTAATTAAAACGTAGGGAAACCAGAAATAGCAGTGCAACAGCGAGATTCATTTTGAAGAGTCGATCATGAGATGCCAGCAGGGAGATGGAAATGAAGAAATGAACTGGACAAGGCAGTGGGTCCTGATGTGTGAATTTGACTAGTTCAGCCAGCAGGCCTGTGCACAGTGCAGAGCCTGAAGTCAAAGCAGTGCTTGTCTCAAAAATCAGTTTGAGAGTTTACATTCTTTATCAGTTCAAACTACTATAAAAACACTCAAAACATTAGCTGAACAAGGTCATTCAGTAAAGTGCAGACAGTGCAGGTGTGTGTGGGGACACAGTGTCTATATAAAGTAGATAGTTGTTGTTGCTTTGTGCCACAACTGGTTGTAGAGAGGGTGAGAGGGGTTTTCCATGATGGCTTTGATCTGGTCCCTCGTCCAAAGACCAGAGAAGATTAGGCAGATTAGTCCGCTGACGTATGAAACAGTGACGGCTGTTTTACACTTCATGTTTCACAGTGGTGAAGCATCAGGCTGTTGAACCTATTTTAACCCCCGCTTGTATCAGCCTCTGACACTTTTTACAGTGTTGTTCTCCTGTGTGTTTAAGAGAGACGGTGGGAGAGAGAGCGACGGTCGAGCGTGCTAGACAATGAACGGAGTGAGGGAGCAGAAGTAGCAACAACGAACATTTGTCAAAGTTTCTGAATCACTGCAACCACAAGAGAAAATGTGTTGCTGGGTGTAGAGTTTGTTTACAGTGAAGATTCACATGCACAGCTCAGACAATTCTGATGTTTTCTTTTTTTGTTTATAAATTCCTTGGTTCCATGTGCTGTCTCCATATTGAGCCTACTGATTGTGTTTCTGAGCCATATATAACTTGCCCTTGTCCCCATCCCCAGAATGTCATTGATCGAAAGCCATATCCAGAGGATGAAAACCTTGTGGAAGTGAAGTTTGCCACCACACCCATCATGTCCACATACCTTGTAGCTTTTGTCATCGGTGAATATGACTTTGTGGAGAGCCAATCGTCAGATGGCGTGACGGTACGTGTCTACACGCCCATCGGGAAGGCGGAACAAGGGAAATTTGCACTGGAGGTGAGTGTGTTGTTCCATCACTTGTATGTTTCTGAGGTAGGAAGCTCACTCATTGGCCACAGCAGTCAGCTCAACATATGCTTTCACACTCTTCCCAGCTACACTGTGTTTTTGAATATTAAAAAAACTCCTAACAAACAACTAGTATGGATGTTGGATTAGGCAAACGTACAGAAACAGATTTACAAGCATTTGGCTTGTGTATTTTGTAGCAATAGACCTTTTTCAAAGCAGCCATTTTGACATGAAATAGCAGGTAAACACAGGTGTTACTAATCACATTATTAAGATTCTTTCCCTAAATGGAACAGAACCTTAATGTGATTTGTAGCACCTTTGTTTACCTACTATTTATGTCAAAATGGCTTCTGTGAAAAAGGTCTATTTTCTGTAACTGTTCACTTGTCAATCCATTGTTTCTCCATCACCACTATTGTATAGGCTTTGGAGACCACACATAAGTGGGATAATGAAGGTTTTTGAAATACTTCAGGCGAGCTTCACGCAATGCAACTTCTATGCAATTAGTTGCAGGATGCAAATGAAACTTTTACTGTTGCCATGTTAACAAACCCATGTGGAACATTCCAAGTGATGATGCGAACCGAATTTATAATTTTCATTAGATGGTTCGCCTGAACTCTAAATTGCATGAAGCTGAGGCTGCATTTCAGTTGCATCATGTGAAGCCAGCCATATGCATTGTGTTCTGTGCAAAGCAAGTAGATGAAACTGCCATTAAGTTGTTGTTTTTTTGCCCTCCATGACTTCTGCAGGTTGCGACAAAGACCTTACCTTTCTACAAAGACTACTTCAGTGTTCCTTATCCATTGCCTAAAATTGATCTCATAGCTATCGCTGATTTTGCTGCTGGTTAGTATTCATCATTACCACTCCTTGCAACTTCTCACATTGCACAGAAAACGTTTACAGTGAAAGTCTAACATATGTGATGCCCCTTGTGTCTAGGTGCCATGGAAAACTGGGGCCTTGTTACCTACAGGTGAATTCAAGTTGTTTAAAACATTGGATATTATTCATTTCATTTATTTGTTTTTATGTTGAGAAAGTGGAAGCATTAACCTTTTCTTTTTTCTGTCCGTGGCTTCCCAGGGAGACGGCGCTGCTAATCGACCCGAAGAACTCCTGCTCCTCCTCCAGGCAGTGGGTGGCGCTGGTGGTGGGACACGAACTGGCCCACCAGTGGTTTGGAAACCTGGTCACCATGGTAATCAGCCACAGTCCACATCTGTCTGCCATCACAGAGAAGCAGCCCTATGCACAACAGCTTTTTGAGAATCTTTTGAAACTTTTAACGTGTTAAAGTATAGCTAATAATTTTAATATGGTTCCTAAGCAATAATGAAAAAGTAGTTTCTTCAGCCCCTGGCAAAATGGTGTAAAAACAGAATGCAGGAAAATGTGAAAAACATGTTGAAATTGGAAACTAAATTTCAAAGAAAAAAGGGTGAGAAAAGAGAACAACATCACATCAAAAAGGCAACTGAAGTGCAGTGTTTTTGGTCCCATCTACACCAAATTAAGACTTGATTTTTAAAATGCTATTCTTCAATTTATATGAAAAAAAATCGAACTGAAGTGCAACATTCAGTATTTCCAAAATGGAGAGAATCCACTCCATAAAAGTGTTTATATTTTGTGTATAACTTACCTGATATCTCTTAAAAGACCATAATTTGACAAATTTTCATCAAATCAATCAGTAAAATTCAGTGTCAGTTTTTGTAATAGAGGATATCTGATTTTGGAAGAAAACTATAAAGGACTCGGGTAGTGAAAATGTTGCCTTGCCTTGTTTTGTACGTGTGTGTGTATGTGTGTGCGCGCGTGTCTGCAGGAATGGTGGACCCATCTGTGGCTTAATGAGGGCTTTGCGTCCTGGATCGAGTATCTGTGTGTGGACCACTGCTTCCCGGAGTACGACATCTGGACCCAGTTTGTCTCTGCTGACTACACCCGCGCCCTGGATCTGGATGCACTGGACAACAGCCATCCCATAGAGGTGCGTTCAGGAGTGGGGATTTGCTCTGTAAAACAGAGAGCTGCACTCTTATGCTGTTTTCCCGGGCAGCTCGTGTGAGTGGCAACACGCAGCCAAAGCAGTCATGATCTCACTGACAGTGAACGTGTTCACAAAAGAGGAAAGGTCACTCGACCCTTGTGATAATTCTGCTCATTTCTAATTATTTTCAACTTGCACCTCATTTCCTATGTTTATGCTGACCGATTCTGATCAGTCACCATAACTAATCCTCAGCTTTGCTAGTTACTTCACTGTGGGGAGTGCTGCTATCTAACATAACCCATCAGGGCAAAGGGAAACTCAAAACAGTCAAATGCAAAAACACACAAACCTTCTCCTGTTCAACACAATAACTTTCAAACTTCAGTGTGAGTATAGTGTGCACTAACTAAATTTGATTTAAGATTATCCATTTCCTGAAACTTTTCTATATTGTGAAATTAGATTTGTCGTTTATATTAAAGTAAGCTAATGAGCAAGCAAAGATTTCATTTACTCTGATGTGTTGACATATTTCATCATCGGATTTTCCTGGAAAAACATTCACATCAACCAAACGATTTCTCTCTGGGCTCTGGTAAACACCAACTTAGTGTCACACCTGTGTTTGCAATCCAGGGTAATAATAATAATAATAATGATAATAATAATAATAATAAAAAGTTGTATTCACACTAATGTAGTCAGCTCTGAGCTGTAGTGGCTGCAGTTCATTTATGTTTGTGTTTGAATTCAGAAATACAGATGATTGACTTGTGGTTGTTTTGAAGATGTATGACACGCCAAACCACTGAGAGGATAAACAATTATCCAAACTGCCTCACAGCAACATGAGTTGGTAAATTATTAGCACAGGTCGCACCACTCAAAAGTTAATGCCAGCAGTACTTGTGCCATGCTCTACCCACTGAGATACACAGCAGACAGTCGCCTCCATAAACATTTTGTCGTTGTGATGCTCTGTGTCTGTCACCTTCTCTGACGATTTGATGTTCTGTTCTCCAGGTGAATGTCGGCCACCCATCAGAAGTAGATGAAATCTTTGATGCCATCTCCTACAGCAAAGGAGCCTCCGTGATCCGCATGCTGCACAACTACATAGGAGACGAGGTCCGTCTGATGCACCGCTGCACCTCATTGGCTGGTAGCTCAAAATCGTTTCTGCTTTGTTTTTACGTCGGTTTTTAACCCATCCTTTTTTTCTCTGTAGGACTTCAGGAAAGGAATGAATGCTTATCTATTGAAGTTCCAACATAAAAATGCATCGACAGGTAGGGTCAAGCAGGATTTTTTTTTAATATTTAAAAGACCACTTTTTTTTTTTTGAGTCCTACACCTCTGATTCCACACCCTCTTCCGCAGAGGACTTATGGGACTGTCTGGAACAGGCCAGTGGAAAACCCATTGCCGCAGTGATGAGCTCTTGGACCAAGCAGATGGGTTTCCCCATTATTGTAGTGGACCAGGATCAGGTGAGTCAGCCTTGACTTCACTGAACACACCTCAGTGTCAGGCTGCAGCTGTGAGGTGTTTGTGGTCAGATCTAGTCCAGAGGTCACAGTATCCGGTTGATTTCAGATTCCACCGGTCCTCACTTTCTACCAGCTTGTTGTATTTGTGTTTGTGAATGTCTAGACGAGTGTGGAATCTCATACACTAACCATTTTGTTATTTAATATTATTTATAGCAAGGTGAGGACCGCATCCTCAAGATATCTCAGAAGAAATTCTGTGCCAGCGGACCACATAATGGTGAGTGTTTGTAGCAGACATTAAAGTTTCAAATCAGTCCTTGAGTTTCTTTGAAGCTGCCTGAAGTTCCAGTTACTGTCAGTTGTCACACAAGTTACACAAGTGTTCCAGCTCAACTTGGAAGTACATGCCTGGGATTTTATAAGCTTTCTGATGCTAAGGACGTGTTCAAGTATGAGGTGAGAGTGATGGAATTTGAACAAAGGCGGTAGAGGTCTTCATGGGTCCACCTGCATTTGGGTCCAAAATCTTGACTTGTCTCATGGGAACAGGTCAGGTCTATTATAATTGCTGCGGGTCTTTGGGTAAGCGAATCTGAAATGGATTTACCCGTATGGACCTGCCTCTGTTTTGGACTGGGTCTAGTTAACCTCGGGTCCACTTTGAACCGGGTCTCTGGGTCTAACCCTTAAAGAAAAAAAAAATTTCATATGGAGTTCGGGGAACAGCCCCACAGGTCCATTTCGAAACGGTACTTTTTATCGACATCGATATCGACATCTGATAGTCAGCAGCTAGCTTGGCACAGCAAAATGAACAGCCAGTAAAAAAAAAAAAAACATGTAAATGATGATATGAGTAGGGGCGTTCACTTCTAAAGCTGGTGTGACATACATAACTTTACTGTATCTATGCTGGCCTCTTATTGGCTGTTTCCCTTGTCTGTTGGACAGGTGAGGAGTGTCCCAACTGGATGGTCCCCATCAGCATCTGTACCAGCGAGGATCCCACCTGCACCAAGCTCAAGGTTCTGCTGGACAGACCCGAGACCACCATCACCCTCAACAACATCAGCCCAGACCAGTGGGTCAAGGTGAGGCCGGCCGCGGCGCTGCCAGCACCACAGGCCGCTTTTTGGCGTCACATCAAAGCGAGAACACATTTATATTTGATACCGTCCGGCGTCCGGTTGATCCTCTTAGCCAGGGTGACAGAGGAAGTTTCTAGGTCGCCAGCAGGGTAAGCGATGACTGGAAGTAGTGCAAGGGAGTGCGAAATATTTCTTTGTCGAATCGGAGAATATTACTGTTGGATGTAGACGTGCTGGAGGAATTTCCATAGAGGCTGGATTTAACATGTAAAAAGCAACAGTTGCAGTTGGCTTTTGACATAAACTCCAGAACAGCTCTACACATTTCTCCTTACATGTGGTTGAACTTACACCGTTTCCCCCACCACAGAAAGTAACGGACGGGGGGAGGTGGGGGTGAAGGTGTCCAGAATATCTAAAAAGAGGTGAAGGTGTAATGTTTTGATCGTAAAACACGTTTTCTTACAGGGTTTCCTTTAGCTGCATGCTGGAACTCACACATCATAAAAGACATCTGCCTCAGTCTGACTGATTAGTTAAATAAACCAGACAAAGTTCCTCTCCAGTTCCTGATTATGAGCCAGGAAGAAGAACAGGAGAGGAAGTGGTCACTGTGGTTTCAACCACTCATCTTGACTTTTGGTTCTGACACATAACAGTAGATACAGCAATGGACTTGCACAAGTCCCTCAGGGGGATGGTTTGGAAATTTGCATTCCTCGTTTTGTCTTCCGACTTATAAACCCCCTGTCGTCTGTTGGTCCCTGAGACATGTGATTCTTTTTTTTTTTCTTTTATGTTTTTTTGTTCTTCAAGATTTCAGTTTCATGTGGACATGCAAGTCCTATTTATTTCTAATGTCACATTGATATTTCCCTGTTTTTTTTTTTGTTTTTTTTTCGCTGCTCATTATTTGGACGAAAGAATTCTTGAAATTTTTTAGTTTTGCAGATTTTTTCCAATTACTTGATAAGTCTTAGACTCAACAGAACCTCCTTTACTCTTTTACTTCTGCTCTGCTTACAGTGTATGTATGTATGTAGTTACATCAGTTGCCAGTGTACCAAGACTCTGACCTCTACTGGGTGTTAGTGTTTGTTTGATCATTACTGTTGCAGTAATAGTGAGTCACTCTCAATAAGACTATAAACTGAATGAATAATTTGTAAGAGAATGACTGACAAAGAGTGGCTGAGGTATACACCCATGACAAAGACAGCTGAGGTCGAAACATTGTTGAATGAACCTTGAGCAATAGTGTGCTGCTGCTGATGCATTCACTCAAATTCACTCTGGATAAGAGCGGCGGCTTAATGCCTCAGTTGTAAAACGTACTGCTAAGAGGCAGAAATGGTGAAACAGCCTTTTTCTGCAGTCTGACCCAGTTGTATCCCTTCTGTCTGCCGTCCAAAGATCAACCCAGGCACCGTGGGCTTCTATCGTATCCAGTACAGCTCGTCCATGCTGGAGAGTCTGCTGCCGGGCATCAGAGACCTCACCCTGCAGCCTGTGGACCGGCTCGGCCTGCAGAACGACCTTTTCTCCCTGGTGAGACAGACACACAAACCATAGTAGTATTTAATTTTTTTTCAGTGGTTGGAGAATGATCTGAAGATGTTAAAGGAATACTCCAATGTTTTGGGCAAATGCCCCTTTTCTGAATTACCCAGACTGAGACAAGATATTCGATACCATTATCACCTCTGTATGCCCACTAGTTTCATGCTAGCTTAGCATAAAGCCTTGAAGTCTACAGGCTCATTAGCCTAGCTCCATCAAAGTGAAAAAAAGGAACTATAATCACTGTACACAGATGTGATGAGCAGTTATACTTCTCCTAAAATTACTCTTTTTTTTTTTAATCCAAGACCTGTATTTCAAATCCACATGATACACTGTGTAAATAAGACAACTTCAGTGTTGCTGTAACGTATATTTTTTCCACTTTGACGGAGCTAGGCTAATGACTCCTGTACACTTCAAGTCTTTAAGCTAAGCTAACATGAAATGCTACCCATAGGAACTGAACCAGTGGACGTACAGAGGTGAAAATGGTATCAGACATCTTGTCTCAGTCTGGTTGAGTCAGAAAAGGGTATTTTGCCCAAAACATTGGAGTATTCCTTTAAGCCATCATTGATGAATCCAGCTTTTTCTGGACTGAACACTCAGTTGTTCCCAGTTTGACAATACACTCTTCACTCTTAATTTTTGATTTGTACTTCTTGGGCACCAAATAGATTTTCCACCATTCACCTACCTGATACCAGACTTTCATACGGTCAAGTAGGATAAACCTGTGCCATCTCAGTTAGGGAGGGACATTTGTGTCTGTTGTTGTTCCACTTTGTGATTTAGGCTCATAAGACTGCCGTATTTTTACATGAAAATCTTGAAGAGGTTATTCCTTTCATTTTTTGGCATCATTTTAACTGCAGACCGTTTTCTGAAGTGTCTGCTGTTGAAACAGACAGTAGACGAGGAAGCAAAGTGTTGAAGCTTCCCCTTCTGGTTTGTGTACACTGTCACCAAAAGCTGAGCTTTCCTTAAATGTAAACTTCTAGAGTTACTTAACCTCTTGTTATATGACTTTGTCATTCTTCCTCCTGTTTCCTCCACCACTTCACTTACTGTTGTGACTCAGCACTAGGTTTCATTTATCATGTCATGCTCTCATGCATTACTCCTGCCTCTTTCACAACCTTTTTGTCAAGATGAGTGGATAGGGAATTTTCCAGAACCTGCTATCCAATAGTAATTTAAGACAAATTGCAGTGATATTGAGAGCAGAGGATCAGATAACAGCACACTGTAAATCTTCCTTTATTGAAATCCTGACATCCTGTTTTTTTGTGCCAGCAGGACCCACTTTGTCTTGCCACATTAAAATACAGGCTGACTGATGGTTGTAGTCACTCAGGAAAATTTTGACCATTGAGAGGAATTTAAAGTAGTGCTAACCTGGTAGAAATGCCATTTTCCCCCTCTATACCCATACAGACACAACAGGCGTCCATTGACTGCTGCAGATACTAAAGTTGACATTTGGAGTCAGACAGAAAACAAACCTGTGTGCTGGAGCTGAAAATACCTCCATAAATACTGTGCCCTATACTTTCTCACCTCTGGTCAGCACTCAAACTCCAACCTGTTTTTAATTTAATTGACAAAAAGTGACTGGAATTTATTCATTGTGAGGAATCTGAAATATCTGACCGCTCAAGATGATGTGCAAGGCATTTTTGTATCGTTCTCTATCTGATATGAGCTTCATGACTCAGTAAAAAATTCAGCACAGTGGGTTGCTAGAATATAAACATTTTTTAAAAATCTTTACCGAGTGCAAATAAACTTTAAACAGAAATCTTGTGAATCGCGCATTGTCGCTTTACTGTATTGTAATTAGGGCTGTCACATGGTTAAAATAATTAATCATGATTAATTGTATGATTTTTTTCGATTAATCATTCTTTTATTTGCTTGACCGTTAAAAAAATTAAATTTAAAAAGAACTGCATTATGTTAAATACTACTACTGTCTTCATTACCGTCAGTGCACTTGAAGCACAGTTTCCAGTTTTCATTGATGTTATGAACTGTATCCCTGAGATCGTTCTGGTTACTCACCGACGTCCAGTCGTCTCCAGTGAGAGCAAAAGTCATCACATGTTTCAGATCCTTGGTTTTTGTGGCCCTCTGGTTTTCACTCAGCTCGTGTGTTGTTGTTACATCGTCCAAATTAAATTTCTCAAGCCTCCGTCCTCCACGGTGTGAAGTGGCCTCCAAGCTGTAGCTGTCCACTTTGCTGTTGCTTTGGTTAGTTTGCTGCAGGCTGACTTGACCACAGGTCTCTAATGAGTCTGCTGAAGGCGTCCTGCTGTGGTTCTGACATCACTGCTAACGTCACAGGTGTCAGCTTGAACAGCGTGCTTTTGCTTTTAAATGATGCTTGAGACTCGACTCTGTGATCAGTAAATTGTCAAATAACTTCCAGGAGGAATCCAGGAGGCATTTGTAATGGAATTTTCCGTTTAAAAGAACATTTGCAGCTGTTGTCATGATTCAGTCATGTTAGCACAGGTACGCCAGCAACTGGGCTTCAGTTAGTCTAGAACTATGGATGTTTTAAAGGGCACAGTTTATTAGTTGAGTTTTGCCTGCAGCAGTACCAGCCTCACCTCTGATCCCTTTGCTCGGATGTCCTGTTTCTGTCCTGCTCAGTCGCGGGCCGGTATGATCAGCACGGTGGAGGTGTTGAAGCTGATGGAGGCGTTCGTCAACGAGCCCAACTACACTGTGTGGAGCGACCTGAGCTGCAACCTGGGCGTGCTGTCATCGCTCCTCTCCCACACGGACTTCCACGAAGAGATCCAGGAGTTCATCCGGGACCTCTTCACCCCCATTGGCCTCAAGCTGGGCTGGGACAGCAAGCAGGGCGAAGGTGAGGAGCGTCTGGTGGAGAAAAAGGAGCTGTCAATGGGGTTTGTGTTGGTTAGCGAGCTTCCTTATTTAGTCTTGGTGTGTCCTGGCCTTCTTAATTTACAGTTATCTGGACGGGTTGGGAGCTGTCGTACAAATGTCATTTCTTAAGCACATCACTTTGTCCAACCAGCTATTAGTTTTCCTAATTCATCAGATTACCTTATTCCCTCAAATAATGGCCATGGCCTTTATTTAGCTTAACTGCAGAATGTGCCAGGACTTTTATTTCTAATTCCCTCTGTTTGACGAGTATATTTGCTCGTATTTTAGTAGGAAACCTCTTTGTTTTCTGATCTGCTTCCGATGACGTCAAAGCATTTTGACCAGGAGAGAGGGAATCGCTGGCCCTCAGTGTGTTTATTTTTCCTCCTCTCCCTATAAATTTTTTTCCTCACGTTTTTTTCTCCTTGTTTTACTCCTGGCCTGTATTTGAGGCCAGGCTCTATTTGTTCATGTTGACCACGCCCCTGGTCATTATTGGAGGCCTGGTGTTTAATTGGGTATCAGTTTTGTTTGAGGAAATATGGTATTTAACACATAATTCCCTCTGCTGAGGAAGGGGGTCATATGATCGCCACTGTCTGTCTATAAGCAGGATAAGTCAAAATGTACAGGGTAGAGTTGCACGAAACTTGGTGAGAAGATTGGTTATAGGCCAGTGAAGAGGCGATTAAGTTTTTGGGCCAATTGGCTTCAAGGGGGTGTAGCAGTGGGCGGGGCTTAGCACAAACAGGGTTATTCTGTGCAAACACATCCATGTAACATCATGAAACCTGGCGAGGAGTTTGGTCTTGGGTCCAGGCTGCACCGACCAATTTTTCATACTGATTGGCCAAAAGGGGTGTGTCCTGTGACAATAGTTTCGCCAAAAGAGGGCGGAGCTGAGCACAAACAGAGCTATAGTTTCCAAACGCTTCTATGTAACACCACAAAACCCAACAGGGAAGTTGGACATGATTCAAGGTGGTACTGACCAGCGTACTGCACTGACTGGCTGAAAGGGGCGTGTCCTGGGGCAGCAAAAATTGCTGAAAGTAGTGGTGTTTTAACACATACAGGACCTGTGGTTCTGTCTACCCTGAGATGATGCGTAGCTATAACATCCACTTTCATGGTGTGACTTCTTACAAAATGTGTTGTGTTACTATCACAGAAAGATGTAGCTATATTTATATCGCCATACTTTGCTATATTGCAAACTAATAACTAAGAAGTCTGTTATTTCATCATGTCAGGTTATGTGAATATAGGTGAATGCCAAAAAACAGTTATAGGAGTTTTGTGAAAAAATGTGGCTAACATGTTATGATTTATAGTTAAATTACCACAGTAGTGGAGCTGTTCCTTCCTTTATGTTAGTAGATGCCCCTAAAAAAACAACAGACAAGATTTGTAGACCATATTTTTGCCATATAGTTAAATAAGGCCTGAGTATTGTCTCAGTCCTGCCTGACCTGAGTTTACCTCTTGAAGACCACAGCGCTGTGGGGAAAACAGAGTGACGTTGTGGCTGTGTCGTCCTGCCAGGTCACCTGGACGCTCTGCTCAGAGGTTTGGTTCTGGGGAAGCTGGGGAAAGCAGGGCACAAACCCACACTGGAGGAGGCCCGGCGGAGATTCAAGGACCACGTGGAGGGCAAACAGATCTTGTCGGCAGACCTTAGGAGTCCAGTAAGCAGCAGAACACACGTCCAGGCGCACTGTCACACTTTTATGAAGCAAGAACAGTCATGTGGTTCTGAAACACCATATAAAGCTGAAAGTGAAGCTGATTTTTCAGTGTCCAAATTCCCAGGCCCAAATTCCCCAAATCCTTTTGCTACTCATATCTGATTGATAATTGTAATTTTTTTGAATGACCATGTCTAATTTTAACCTTGTTAACACCTCACTGTACATGCTAATCTCTTCATGCAGCCTTTTGCTCTTCACACTGATTATAAAACAGCAGATCTGTTACTTTGAGCTGCAGTGTGAAGGAAACATTCGTGGATCCAATCTGTTTTTGTCATCATTTTTTCACACAATGGCTTGTGTTACTAGTTGTCATTTTGTAAGAGGTGTCACTCGTCTTTAAATTGTGCATATGTCTTGAACAAATGTCCTAATATCAAGGTTTATTTGTGTGTATAGAGATAAAACACTGAAGTGAACTGTTTTAAAAATAAAACATACAATAAAATGAACAAAAAGATGCAGTTACTATTTTAAACTTAATCACTTCAGAATAAAACAAAAATAAACAATAATAAAGATTCTGTTTATAATAGAGATCATGTTTTGTAATATGGTTTTGTGTCTCTGCTTGTGTTTTTCCAGGTTTATTTAACAGTGCTGAAGCATGGAGACAGTGCCACATTGGACACAATGCTGAAGGTAAGTCAGACTGCTGGTCTCATAACACAGCTGCTGTGGACATTTGTCATTTTAGAGCTTGACATTTCCAAGGAGTTATCGCACAGTTTCCCTAACAAGATTAACATGAATCCAAGTGACCTTGACTGATCGTAATCCTGAAGGAAATGATCGTTTGTCACAAGATCACATTTACCTTCTGAAGACTTGATTTTTATGAATGTCACCTGACTATCCAGATATGTTTCTCTTCCTAACCTTTGCTCATCTGTGTGTGTGTGTGTGTCTCTCTCTCTCTCTCTGTGTGTGTCTCAGCTCCACAAGCAGGCAGACATGCAGGAGGAGAAGAATCGTATAGAGAGAGTGCTGGGAGCCATTTCTGCCCCCGACCTCATCCAGAAAGTCCTCAACTTCGCCCTGTCGGTACGCACAACCACGTCCTCCCTCTGAAATGAACAGATATAATCCCAAAGTTTGCATGAGGAGAAGCACTGGAACAGCACAATCTTTATTTTGGTGTTTGGATGTTGGCTGCATCATCATCAGTCTCTGAAGAAGACGGAGCCAGCAGACCACTTGGATATTTTCTAACTGAACGTTTGTCCCCTCACAGGAAGAGGTGCGTCCCCAGGACACGGTGTCAGTAATCGGGGGCGTGGCAGGAAGCAGTAAACATGGCCGGAAAGCCGCCTGGAAGTTTGTCAAAGACAACTGGGAGGAGCTTCACAACCGCTACCAGGGCGGCTTCCTCATATCACGGCTCATCAAGGTAAACACTTGACCCAGCCCCAACACATGGATGGTCCCGCAGTGTCCGCTTCATCTAAACCCTGCAGTCTGTTGTTGTAGGAGGTCCTGAGTCATGTGTATCTGTATATGCTAATAAAGGACTATTCCAACATTTTGGGCAGAAGAAGAAACCATTTTCACCTCTGTATGTCCACTGGTTCAGTTCCTATGGGTAGCATTTTGTGTTAGCTTAGCATAGAGAAGTGAAGTCTACAGGAGTCATATGCCTAGCTCCTTCAAGGGGGAAAACAAAACAAACAAAAAACTTACAGTGACTCTGAAACTGCCTTATTCACACAATATATCGTGTATTTAAATACACATCTTGAATTATTATTATTATTATTATTATTTTTAAATGAGGGTTGTTTTTAGTTAGATGGTAGGAACTTCTCCTAAAACAACTCTCGTTCTTAAAAAAAAAAAAAATTACTAGGTGTATTTCATTACTGTGTAATACACTGTGTAAATAAGACACCTTCAGAGTTGCTGTAAGGTTTACTTTTTGACTTTGACAGAGCTAGGCTAATGACTCCTGTACACTTCAAGTCTTTATGCTAAGCTAAAACGAAATAGAACTGAACCAGTGGACATACAGAGGTGAGAATGGTATTGAACATCTTGTCTCAGTCTGGGTATGTCAGAAAAAGGGGATTTTGCCCAAAATGTTTGAATATTCTTAGTTTACCTGTCAGCACATTTCTGCTTCAAATCCACCACGACGTTTAGTTTCCTTGGTGAATAAGTGATTGTGATTCAGTTAAAGACATACCTCAGTATATGAAGTTCTTGTCTGCACATGGAAACTTGATTAACATTTTTACCATTTTTGGTTTGAAGCCAACAGGTTCAGCTTGCAGGTCTCTGTAGTTTCAGTGAGAAAAGAAAACATTGCTGCAGGACTGCTTTTGGACAAAGTGCACCGTCCACACAGGCGGGATTTGTCTTTGTTTTTCACCTGTTAAACTTGTCTTTATCCACCTGTCTCTTCAGCTCTCAGTTGATGGATTCGCTGTCGACAAAATGGCTGCTGAAGTGAAGGTGAGACTACTTTACAGAACCTGGACAAAAGAAATATTTGTGATCACTGTTGTTCTCCAGTTTTAATAGTGGTATTTTAAAGGGTCCTTTCCAAAATAGATTAGTTAAAGCTCCAAGTCGCTGAAACTTCATCTTTCAGCAGTTCAAACACAGATCATTCCATCTCAACAATGTTTGGTATGCAAAGGTCTAAAAATGGCTTATGTTTATTTTTTCCCCTAAATTGTTTTAATTATGTGTATTTTTGTAAGTACGCCACTTTGGAACGAAACTTATTAGAAACTCAAAATGGGAACAGCAGCAGTGTTTTTTGTTTTGTTTTGCAGGAATGCATGTTCAAACAAACAACAATCATGAGGGCAGATATTGGCAAACTACGGCCTGCGGGCCACAAGCGGACCGCCAGTATGTTCAGTCTGGCCGTTATTTACTTATTCAAATTAATACAATTGATTTACCACCATGAAATTGATATAAATCATGTGCATTTCGTTATAATACATTCTTAGCTACGAAAACAAAAGTGAAACTTAGATTCTAATTTGCGTGTGTTACTAAGGGTGTCTAAGGGTGTAAACAGTAACTTTTCTAACTACTCAGCACAGACACACAACATCGGCATATTTCCCTGTTAGCCATTAACTGTGTTAACTGTTTCCACCAAACACATAGCTGATGTCCTAACTGTAGTTGACTGTAGTTGATTCATAATGGCCAGCCCCA
>OMLF01015780.1:0-13045 GCA_900302615.1 Holocentrus rufus
TTGCACTCTGGTTGTACATTTAGCTTATATATTTGTATATATTTGTGTCTGAAAAACCTGTAGATGCTGTAAAGGTGTGTATTTTAAGGCTTTATAATATTATTATTAATATTATTACTATTATGCATTAAACAGTAGCTTTCTGCTCAGAATTTTTTGTGCTTTGGACATCTGTTTTTTTAGGAAGTCTATTTTCCACTTTTTTTTGTGTGTCAGACGTAATTAACCCCCATAAGGAAACTCTCACCCAGCTATAGATCCCCGCTCATTACAGCACCCTAACCTCATCATCTCCCATAACATGTCAAGTCCCTGGTGAAGAAAGTGACAAATGTCATGGTAACACGTTATCATATCTGTGCAGTGATGTGGTGTCCTGTCTAATGCTACTGTTTTCACAATCAGAGAAAAGCCCTTTTCATCTCTTTTCATCTCTGTGTGCAACATATCACTAATCAGCCATGTGGTGCACAGAGTGGAGGTGGAAACTGGGAAACTAGACGCCCTCACTTTTTGCGTCAGTCAGCATTTCACCCTTAGGGGAAATGGCAAATCAGATAGTGAAGAGCTCTTGGACTGCCAGTCCCTGTTACCTCATGTTAATCTGCACCGTTCATGTTCATTTTGTGTAGCTCCTTTGAAATTATTTGCACCCACAAGTTGAAATGCTATTTTTGGAATCTAGGGTGTGAGATGCTGATGGTGGATTTTCCACTCACTTTATCACCTTGTACCAAACTCACTTAAACAGAACATATCATATGAAGCTTGTGTGTTTACTAATTTTGTGCTCATACTTCCTTAGTTACTGACATTTTTACTATTAAAGTTAATTCAGTGCTACTGATATCTCAGTTTGAGTTTATTTTTGTTCAGTGTTGTGATTCAGTGATTGGCTGAATTTGTGGGGGGAAAAAACATTCTTTTCTATCAAGGTTTTAAAGCTTTTTAGACAAATCCAACTTAATTTCCTGGTATCTGTGATGTCATTTAATTTGTCCCTTAAAAAATATTACTCAATGCGTGTCTGAGCTAAAAATTCCCTTCTGTAGGATGTAAAAAGTGCTGCACTGTGGTGACATTTATGGCTGTTTAGACAGGTTGGGACTTTTCTATGTCAGCCTTGCTATTACTGCAGTGTGAGGGGAAATTTGAGTTGACAGACACATCATAAGAAACCTACATCCAAATGTACTGTATATATAAACAGCTCGATGCAATTTCAGTGACTACATGTCTCATCTAATAAACCTCAGTTATAGTAACAAGGAGGGGTATGTGAACTCCCTGCTAGTCTGTTAAGGCAATAAATAACACAGAGGCAGTTTTTTGGCACTTTATGTTCTGTTTCTGATTGTTTTAACATTACAGTCCCACTGAGATTAAAATGTGTACAAGAATATCAGTGCTATTTAAGAACAGATTATCGTAGAAAACAGTACAAGATTTACATCTTTTGAAAGTAGGATGAAGCGAGGAGAATCATTGAGGATCTGATCTAGTTTATTTGGAATGAAATCAGTGTAGAGCTGAGCTGCTGGCACTTTGCCCTTCCCAGTGACTCTGCACAGTGTCTCCATCATGAACCTTATTTTAGTTTGGTTCTGAGTGTACAGACAGCCAAAGAAAGAAATAAACCAAAAGACCCTGGAGATTTTGTCAAGTTATAAAACACGAGTTTACCCAATAGCCTCCAGCTGCACATTGGACAGGTACTATGAGTTTGAGTTTTCAGTCAACATGCTCCTATAGTGTATCCCTGCAGAGAGGTAGAAAGCAGGCCTAAATTTTCGTCGTGAACCATTTCTCAATATGAAGTGTCCAGTCGGCTTTGTCACTCTAGCTGTGATTCTCCTCTGAAATGGAGCAGATGGGAAATTGTGTCATGCACATAAACAAAACAAAACAATACATTGCTGTCACTGGTGCTATGTGTCACTTCAGGGCAAGAAATTGGAACAAAAATATGTTTGGTAAGGCAGCTACAAAGTTGCAAGACTTCTCCGGCAAACTTCTTCCTCAGGCAGCATTTGAATGCATATAGGCATAGTGCTAGCAAATATTTTGTGTGCATTATATGGATTACTATCTGTTCTATTTCATGTACTGTAACCCACAGACAACCTATGTTTTCTCTCTCTTTTTTCACGTGGATTCCTGTGATTTTCTTCTCCCAGTCTCCAGACAAGAGAAGCAATCAGAGCGCTGGCCTGCCACCGTCCTGTATGCCATCATTAAAGAGGTTCCCTTGCGTAGGTGGAAGGAGTTCCTGCGGCTGCTCTCAGTGGCCGACCAACAACTGGAGCGGGTGGAACTGGATGCCGGCTCGGGCGTGGGCTCTCTCGAGAAGCAGTACCAGATGCTGAGGCTGTGGAGCCAGCGGCCTTCTGCAGCCCTGGGCGACGTCTACATAGCCCTGAACCACATGGACTTAGATGGCTGTGCAGAGCAGCTGCAGGAGAACCTGGAGAAGCTGAAGTGGAAGACGAGAAGTGAGGTTTCGCAGCCTGCAGAGGTTACACAGGCCGTGGTTTCACCGGGGCAACGTAGGACAGTTGAGGCTGAGGCTGCACCTAATGAACCGTGAATACGTCTTGGAGGTGTCGTACGCTGAAAGAGACAGTTCAACCATGGCTGCCAATGCATAGGACCAGAAACTTCAAGCTCCCATTAATGACATTGTTGTACTGTGCTGTACTGGTTGGTACAACCACAAAAGACATTACTGGATACTGACTGTGACAGTGTCACCAATGATGCATAGCTGACTTATAGCAACATCATATCAGACTTTATGGCATTATGGAGCGCTATAGAGATATGTCCAGCTGCCATTAGATTGCTTCTTCTTTTCTAACTTATTTTCATGGATGAATATGATCAAATGCATGTCAGAAAAGTATGCAGTGTGGCCTTTATGGAGCCATGCCATAAGGAGTTTGTTTATTTTATTGGCAGATGACTATTTTAAATGCAGAATGTATCATGATGGACTGGTTGTAGTGCAACATAAGCTGCAGAACTAGAGCTGGGAGGATCAAGTACCTTCCTCAAGGGTGAATGACAGTTTCGTAGTACCTGTAAGGACATCAGGAGCGGCTCACAGTTTGGCAGAACTCTACGAATCTGTGTCACTCAACAAGTACTGTGACTTAACCTCCAAAGTCTTCAGTGACATTTCTTAGTGGACTACAGTGAAGGACTGTGGCTTTATTTGGGAGTGCACAGCTGTGAATGTGTATGTGTAATGTGTAACTGTATGTATGTGTATAAATGACGAGGGATGTGCTGAAAATCAGTATGTGCTCTTAAAGCGCCCTGATTAATAAATGCACAAATAAGATTAGTTTATTTCCAGAAATTAACCCATACTGTGGGTTACAGGGTATACCACATTTTATGGTTATGTTAGTAGAAGCTATTGCTTCCTGTTTTTTGAACACTCAACCAGTCAAAGTAAAATGACTATTTCAGTTTGAGTTTATGAACTATTTCAACCGTACACTTCATTGGAAGTGTACTCTACAGTATCTGGCATCTTCTGCCTTTCTTTTGATGCTTTATTTGGGCAACTGAAACATGAATGTCTAGCACAAGATCTTAATTCATCCATGCATTCACACAAGAAAACAAGAGTGAAATCCCCACAGGATGTCAGACTTTCAGTTTCCCTCATATAGACGATGCAGAAGTATGGTGGACTGGCTCACAGCCCTTTTGTTTCCTCACCACTCTTTTAAAGCAGCCAAACCAACAGTTTCACTGTTATCGTGTTAGGTCACACTTTGAGAATTTTTATCTGTGAACTTTATTACTATCAGGATATGATTATGAATGTAGGCCTGTGTTTTCTGTTATTGATCCCAGAAAAGTGTATCTTCGTATATGTTATTATTTGTTTCTTCCTTTGTCTAAATCAGTTTATGGATGCTTGCATAGTTTTGACAGAGTCCAGGGCCCTCACTATTATTTCACTCCTAGTAATTAGCACAACGACCGACTATAAGGATGATTATTACCTCACCAAGAGTATTAACTAACTCTGAATCAATCATATAGAAAAATACCTTCTCAGATGCAGATGGAATTCTATAAAACAAAATGTACATCTTAAACGGGGTCTGTGGTCTAACTTGGATCTATTCGGAGGGTTCTAGATTAAAAAAACAAAAACAAAAAAAAACTGTTTTAAATGATGACAAGTGACAAGAAACATGGTGCTGCTGTCAGAGGTCGGGGTTTGGGCCACCCATGCTAAAAATGTATGGAATCACAGTACTGTACGAGGTCTTGGGTAAAGGCGTCCACAAAATGTTATATTGTGAGAATTAAAAGTTTCTGGCCACAAGATGGGAGTGTTGGCTGAATTTCTGAAGTGCAGCAGCTGGCTTGTAGTCTTCAGCACAGGACTAGATCCCCATACAAGGAAAATGTAGCCTACATGCTTGACGAGCTTTTATTCTTGAGAAGGATTAGACCAGTCTCATGAATTGCAAATTGTGCCTGAGCACAAAGAACCGCGCCTACAGCTGCCCATCGCCCATCCTACTGCAATATGCTACTATGACTCAGGAGAGAAAAAGAGTAGACAGAAAATGCAGAGAATAGACACAATAAATATAGGTTGCATTTCACAAAGTGTTTGGAGAACGTTGTGAATTTATCAAAACATTTTCCCTAAGAATTTGCATATATAAACGACATTCATATTCATGACATTCATATTGTGGCCAAAATGAATTTTGGCTATACAGTCTACTTGCATGTCGTCAAATACTAATTTCATATATTTCATGACAATTAGGCTCAATATCATCAAAAGTATAATCAGTCGGCTAAACCCATGGGCAACTCAGACATATGATATGACATATAATATGAATAATTCTTCGTCATACGTGAGGTGCCGGTACAGATTAGAACAAGTGGAAAACTTCCGAGAATTTACAATACTAACACATATTTTCACATACTGACACATTTTATTCTCGCTTTCATTTTATAAGTATTCGGAGAAATAATTATCTAATTTATCACAGGGGTCTGTAATCAGAATTCATTATTTCTTAAGCAACGGAAAGCAATTTTTTAAATTAGAATGCGAATATTTTAATTAAAAGGAAGTATGAGTAAAGTTATGAACAGAACACTCTGCAAGTCTTTGAGATATTTTTGTAACCAGTGTAGAGTTCATTCGCTTCCGATGGGCACGAGCGTTTGTGGTTTCCACTGGCAACCGGACCCATGTTCACGAGAACAACAGGTCCACACAACGCTCGCGCACCCATCCCGACAAGCCTATTTAAAGAAAAGAAAACAAAGGAGATCAGCGTTATGTGAGGGCTGCTGTCGTGTTTTATCGCGTTGCTGTGATATTACTTTTTTTTTTTTTTTTTTTAACTTTTGCATAGCTGCGGTTTTGTCGTATGAACGGACACTGTGTTGTCTTGGTAGCTCTCAGTCGAGGGCTATTGAATTACAAAAATGAGGCTCAGGTTTTCCGTTTACAGTCCCGGCGGAGTTCAATGGCAGAAAATAAACTTACATTATCACTTGGCAAGATGTTCCCTAGCTGAAATTCAGAGTTAAAAAGTCGCGGATTGTGTTTTGTCCTGCTTTACTCGATCTACTAACTATTCTAGCTGGCAACAAAAGCCACAACAGAAACGGGAGCAGGTGAGTGAAATACGGGACAGAGAAGGCAAGTAATCCCCTTTCACAGGGGGCTGTCAGGTTGTATTGTTGATCCGGAGAAAGCTACTTAGGCAAACACTGTTGTCATTCCAACAATAATTGACCCAAGACTTTTCTCACACTTTGGCCATGCTACAACTGCAGCACATTATTCCTAATCACCTCCTTAAATTTATGGTGTAACAATTGCACACAATATTTTACTTACTCTTGGCCATTTAATGAAGTTTCTCCTGCGTTTGGTTGTAAAGACTGTATTACTATGCATTACGTTATTATATATATTTTTTATATTATATGCTTTTTATTAGGCATGCACCAATATATCAGTTTTATTGGTCCACTATTAGTTTTACTATTTGGCTGATTGTGAAAATGACACTTATGTGATCTTTTTTTCTACTAGTGTTTCAGTTAATACAACAGCAACAGTGAGAGTAAAACTAACATGGTCTTTTGTTCAATAAACAATTATCTTAAGACAGGTTTGTCTGAAAAGTGTTTTGCTCCTGTATTCTTAGGATTCATACAAATATGCATATGGGTATCAGTATCAGTACTGGCTGTTATGGGAAGATACTGGGTATTGGTATCGGACTCAAAAGGCCACCAGTGCATTCCTACTCTTTGTATTATGATCTGCTCACTCATATAATGCTTTTCATTTAAAATGTTGAGATTTGTTTTCATATTATATGTTAAGTGTTGATAACTTCCCTCTTAAAGCTATATCTGAGAATGAGAAAAATCTCTTTTATCCTCATACCCTGTTCTCTCTTTCAGAGTCAGGTGGCATCCATGTTGACATCACTGTGAATAGCTGGAGAGAGAGAGAGGAGGTCTGCTGACTGACCATGACCACATTCATTCAGCCTGGAGTCGGGGTTTCTGAGCTCTGTGAGGATGGAGACAGGCTCCTTGAGGCTGGAGAGCTGAGCAGGGCTACTGCCTTCTACACCTCTGCCTTCAGGACTCATGCTGCCTCAACTGTGTCCCACATGCGAGGCTTGGAGAAGAGCAGCCTGGCTGGGGTGATCTCCACGCTAGAGGCTTGGCTTGACGGTCATGGGGAAATCCATGCTGCAGAGGGACTGAATAAAGGCCTGGCAGCTGTGTTTCTGTCCACACTCAGCCCCAACAACTTCTCAGCCACCATTTTCAAGATGGAGTCTCTCCTTCAGAGTGGCGGGCACAGCTGCAAGGAGATTTTCACTCGTTGCACAGCTCTGCTCGAAGGGAAGCGAAGCCCTCGTCCAGAAGGTTCAACTCGTGTGATGTTGGAGCTAACTCGTGCCCTGGCCTGCTTGTTCTCAGAGCCTCAAAGTAACAAGGCGCTCAAACTTTACCTCAAAACTTACCAGAATAACAAATCTAAAACTGTCACACTGGTCAAGAGCAGACAAGCTCAGCACCTACCCAAAATAGTGAAGGCCTTTTCAGAACAAATATTGCAAATACATCCCTCTCTAATATCTGACTCTAAGTCTGCATTTACAACAAATAAGGATGATGAATTAGACCTAGAGGCTTCTTCCCACCTGGTTGAGTTTCTGTTTGCTGTCTCACCAGAAGATAAAGATGTGCAAGAACTTCAGGCAACACATTTGTTTTTGAAGGGCAACTTTGCGGAGAGTGCAGAGGCGTACTCTGCTGTCTTGCAACAAAGCCATTCTCAAGGAAAGACAGGCAGCAGTATAGACAAGTCAATCCAAGAGACACCTGAAAGGAGAGCGAGACTCTTAACTAGTAGAGCAGCTGCCTGCTTCTCAGCAGGCGGGCGAGCTGCAGAGGCATGCAGAGATCTTGGGGAAGCTTTTGAGATCCATCCTGCCACTGCCCGAATGTATTTTCAGAAACTCTTCACAAATCACGGTACAGGGGGGGCTGCTCGAAACCATCTGCGCCAGCAGGCAGAGAGGGGCGTGTCTGGCTACAGGGAGAGGGTCCTTGTCCGTCCAGACCTTCGGTCCACTGAAGGAGTGGAGCTGCTGGATCCTGTGATCACTCAGTTACGGACTCTGTGCCACTTGGAGCCTGATGGGGGAGGCAGAGAGCTGCGGGTTCGGCTGGCTGACTGTCTCCTGCTCCGAGGGGAACACAGAGAGGCCCTGTCTATCTGCAGCCAGCTAGCTGCTGCCCCAGGTCAGCAGAGCTACCAGAATACAGTGCAGGTGCTTCGTGGCTATGCACGTCTTCTCTCTGACGACCATAAGGGGGCATTAGAGGACTTCCAGGCTGTGATTGAGCACAGTGCTCCCCATCCGTCCAGCTGTGTGCGGGCCCTCTGTGGCAGGGGGCTCCTTCGCATGATGAGCGGCTCACATTACCTCACTGCTCTAGACTATGTGACAGCCAGCAGGCTGCAGCCTCAGGACTCAGCGCTGACAGTACGCTGCTTTGTGCCATGGAACTGCCGAGGGCTGCTGTTTACCGTTTTACTGGAGCAGGGAAGAGCCATGCTGGAGGGGAGC
The DNA here is from genome assembly GCA_900302615.1 of Holocentrus rufus. Classification (NCBI taxonomy): domain Eukaryota; kingdom Metazoa; phylum Chordata; class Actinopteri; order Holocentriformes; family Holocentridae; genus Holocentrus; species Holocentrus rufus. The sequence goes on from OMLF01015780.1 coordinate 8,166, forward strand.
AGAGAGCGCAGACCCGGCTCCAGTCCCAGAGAAAAGTCCCAGGAGCACCAGCAGGGGGATCAGCTACAGGCCCTGCCAAAGAGAGAAAACCACAGAGAAGGGTACAGCGTTTTTTGGGGGTTCCTAATTATAGTTCATCTCATTAAGACTACAGCTGACATTATATATAATGATGTCTCCTCTGATGACAGTCCTACTTAGTGTTATCTCATTTGATAGGTTAAATGAATAAATAGATTGATTGGACTTTTATTTTCTCATCATGTGCATTAGGACTCCTGGTGGTGTCCACTCCCTGGCTTTGCTGCTGATGGAGCTCCAGCCCGGTGCCGATGGACCTCAGATCCTGGCGGCAGATGCCCTGTACCAACTTGGCCGGGTGGAGGAGGCCTACCGGTTACTGCTGGCCATTGGACCCACCAGTCCCCGGGCGCCCATCCTGGCACGCCTCGCCCTGCTGCAGCTGCACAGAGGCTTCCTTTATGACGCCAATCAGGTAGGTTTGTGTAGATCAGTGGTAAAATGGGGTGCTACTGGGGTTCTAGGGCATCTGAATTATTATTTAGTACAAAAACAGTGAAAAAATGTCAAGATGATTACTGTTACCACACATATAGAGGATAGACAGCTGTCCAGTTCTGTGATAAATCATAAAATCACAAAAAAACTTACCAGATGGATGCCCTATGGTATCATGCCCAATGTGTTTCTGTTAGAGGGTTCTCAACATGAAAAATTGTGTTAACCACTGGTGTACAGCAAAACAGCAACTGTCTGTCATATGTGAGCAAATTTAAACCTTATAGGTGTTGTCAATCATGTTTTTTTTATGTTTTACATTATGTTGTAGCCTAGTTCATCAGCGTGAGCAACAAAAACAAACATGGGAGCATAGCGAAAACACACAGTAACATTACTGGCCAGGCAGAACTGAAACTGAAATTATGGAGAGGTTTGAGGTGAAGAGGGCTAAAGCCATTTTCAGCCGTCTAGGTCACGTCCTCAGATGGCAGTATGAGCTGATCCTTTCTGGACGCCCTTCAGAGGGCCTAAACCCAACAATGAAAGAGTGAACAAGGACTCATTTATCACCATAAGTAGACTGCTTAATTTGCTCATGAAATGATGTAGCCTCTTGTGCCTGTTTAAGAATTAAATAATAAGCCACAAGAGGCCAATTTACTCCAATTTTAGAATAGCTAATAGGCATTACCAGGCATAATGTTTTATGATGGAAAGTATGCTAAAAAGTTCAGTAAACATTTTATTTCTAATAATTAAATAATGATTATATGCTTACACTCTGCCAAGCAGTGTTCTTGAATAGTAGAAAAACATCACCGCTGCTAAGTGGCACATGAGTACCAATATAAGTGGTGATTTAATGATAGTTTTAAAATTGGATTTTGCAGCCGCTGGTTTGCATTTTAATGAATCTCATTTCAGTGAGGGGTTTTAATGAGTCTCTGCTGATAAAGTTGAATGGCCATTGACCCCTATTGACAAGAACATTGACCAGTGCTAAGACCGTGATGGCTGTTGACACTCATGGACTTACCGCCTGACTTTTGTTTATATGGGATGAAATGTGATAGTATCTGTTTTTATTATGATTCCTGTCTGCAAACCAGATTTCTGTTTGGGGCAATAAAGACTTGAACTGAATTGATGTGATCGGATCTGCATGGACTCACGCTGTATATTAAATTGTATATTAAAACAGTATATTAAATTGAAGAAATGCAATGACAAGACAGTGCATAGGTTAATATGTCTATCTCCTAATTTTATAGCATTTAGACTGATTGATACACATATTCTGTTACTCTATTTTATCCCCAGTTGCTGAAAAAGCTCATCCAGTGTGGTGATACGAGCTGCTTGCGCCCCTTGTTGGCTGTGGCACATCAGAAGGACAGAGCACTGCTGCAGGGCCACTGCCACTCCGCTTCAAAACGCATCTTGGAGGGCACCAAAGAAGAAAGTGTGCTCAGGGAGGCTGTGGCTTATCTCTCCATCGCTATCATGGCCTCTGGTGATTAGACTCTGGTTAATAAGATATTGATGTTTCTTGTTGGTTCGATTCTGGGTGTTAACTGGACGCTTTAAATTTTCAGGTTTACTCCTTTTTTAATGAATGTGGGTAATAGTACCATCAGTGCATATCTTGATGTAATCGTTAGAGGGATCAAGAGTAGGTGGGACACAAAATCCTAGGTTAACAATAAACATGTAATCACCATGTAAATTAGCAATAGCCATTTTATATGAGACAGAATGACTCTGTGGAGACAAATACACACAGTTAAACTGGGTAATTAGACTGATGATTATTACAGCTTGTCTCTGTAGCAAGATGGAAACAGCCAATAATATGAGATAATTAGAAATGATCAAAATTGGTATTTTACTAGGTGGTGAGGCAGCAGACTCCTTGCTGGAGAGAGCGAGGTGTTATGCCTTGCTGGGCCAACGAAAGACAGCCATCTTTGACTTCAGTGCTATTCTCAAAGATCATCCGAACCACATACATGCTCTCTGTGGAAGAGGCTTCACCTATCTCATGCTGAACCAACAAAAGGTATTCTGACTTTGTAAAGTGGTAAAATGTGTTGTATTTCAGAGCTTGTATTTGAGGCAACTTTGTTATTTAGACAAAAAAATTTAGCTTCAGTCCTCATGCATCAGGTGATATGAGGTTTGTAAACTGCACATTGCACGCTCATGTTTACTACCTGGTCAGTGGTCACTATATACTCCGAAGGGATCTCTCTTAAGGTTCAATTAATCACTTCTTGTGGGCAGAGAAGTGCACAGACACAGCACCAGAATTTCATTTGAGCAAACATAAAATCTTAAGTAGATCTCAATCTTTTGGATTTGGCTGACAACTGTCTTTTTGCATAAAAATCTTGCCTAGTGTGAGATTAAAAGTGATGTACACTGGCCTTTTCAATGTGATAGTCAAACTGCCTTTTTCCCTACAGGAGTGCACTCACGATATCCTGGCAGCACTTCAGATAAGCAGTGACGTCGTCACCAAAGACATCCTGTCACTCAAGGACAAGGCCCGGAAGCTGGTCTGCGATTGGCTGCAGCAGTACTGCCGGGCCAATCTGTCAGAGATGCTGGTTGCTAACACCGTCCCCTGCCACGAGGAGCAGCTCAGAGAGGCTTTTATTATTGGTGGAGCTCTGATGAGGACAGACTGCAGAGACCCCAGATGGCATCTCCTCTACGTCGACACCCTCTTAGCCAAAGGTGAGATGGGAACCTTGCCAAAAGTTGCTGCTTGAATTCTCAGCATGATCCTTGATGTTACTGGACCAATGGATTGTACTGTATGATGGTAACAAGAGCCACTCTAATCAGTCCTATGTATGCACATTGACCTTGGTTCCTGTTGTTATGATCTCCCTGATCTAGGTGAGGTTAAGGCAGCAGCTGCTCATCTGAGCCAGGTGTTTGGCCAGGAGCCCAGGGAGGCTGTGGCCCAGGCCCGGGTTGGAGTGGTGGAGGCCTGGCAGCAGAACTACCTTGGGGCCGCTCGCAGGCTTAGCAAACTGGCAGAGAGAGATCCCCCCAGTCTGGACTTCTTGCTGACCCTGATGCCTCTGAGTCACCGAAAACGCACAGCACAGGTAAGGTGGAATGATTTAAGTTGATTTAAGGTGTATGAATCCTTAAAGTGTTCAGGAAGGTATTGCATTGCCCTGAACATTTTCAGAATCGGAACCATCAACAAATTGATTCCTACTGGCCTTTGCAATGATTTTTTTTTATTCTGCTATTACCAGCAAATATGTTTTCCCTCATATCTGCTGACTTGGCTGCTCTAGGATTTGTAATAGTGTCTACACTTTTGTTTTGATGGACAAGGACCAGAATGATTCAAAGGAAAACATCATAAACTGTTCAGATCAGAATGTAACGGCAAACTCAATATAACCAATTTACAGTCTGTGACAATCAAACACAGAAAACCAAGTAATACAGTTCCCCTTGACAGTGCAGGAACTTTTATTATTAAATTGGGAATAGACTGCTTAAAGTTAATCCCTAGCTTTGTTAGAAAGCTATGTAATTTCTGTCGCTCAGTCTTTATTATCCTCTACATTGACAGAGAGTTACGCTCCTCAGTGCTCCTAAGCTCCAGATATCCTTTCTTTGGGACAGATTGTTATTTCACCTGTATGATATAGTGATTTCTTCTCCTCTGTCTCACAGTCTTTTTATTCCATTTCTTCTCTATGTTTTATCACCTTGCCAGCAAAACTAAAAACTAACCGAAAGGCTAAATTGTTACTGTCACACTTGAATTTTTTTTTTTTAACAAAATGGTGTTGACACCTACATCAGTTTCTGTTCCCATGGTTGCTGTGATTACTAACTTTTTATAACTGCAAAATGAACACAATGCATCACAGTGCTGCTGTCTTTATGAGTTATTCGATACACAAGGTATTAGATCCTCTCCCATCTGATGAATGTTTCATATTTAGCATCAACAAGGTTAGAAAAGACGCGAAGTACATGCTGTATAATGATTTTAGAGAACATGACATGACAACACTATCTTACCATTACTTCACTAATGTACTGTTGGTATAATGCAGGGGTTTCCAAACATTTTCATGTACTGGACCTCCAAATCAACTTTCATTTAATCACAAATCCCCATTTGAAGTGATTTTGCTCTTGGGACCCTCAGAAGAGAAGATATTTTTGTTTAACATATTAAATTGTTTATATGTTTTGCTACTTAAACACTGACAGATTATTGAGAATTCGTGTAGAGTCTTGGGTATAAATTGTTTTGAATGTATCCACTGTAACAGGCAGCAGCTCAGGAGGCCAGCGCTGTGTCGTCAAGTGGCCAC
>OMLF01015783.1:11368-33365 GCA_900302615.1 Holocentrus rufus
TTTTTTTTTTTTTTTTTCTACTTTTCCCTGAAGGTCTAACCACAAAACATCACATCCTGCCTACACATTGCAGGAGGTGTTTAAAAACCCTTTTTGGCCCTCTCTGTTTTTATTCCTTAATGTGTCTCAAAACAGAATATATTTTTTGCCACACAAAATTATTGCATACATACTTGAAAAAAGTGATATTTTTTGACAATAACCAAATATCTGGTAATTTAACACATTCAAAATAAATACTTAAATGTGTAGCATTAAACAGCAGCACGTCAAATTACTTATATATGATGTGTAGAATTATAGTAAACAAATGAGACTGTGGTGGAGACAAATGGCAGCCTCAGTCTTGTAACAGTGGTATTTTGTTGTGCTAGTGTTTCTGAAAATGAAGACGCCATTTCTGATAAAGCCTACTGCTTCCAAAGAAAGCAAATAAAGAAGGCCAAGCAAAGCAAAGACCAAGCAAAGAAGATCTGTGGTTTTACTAAAGAGAATAAACATGTTGTGCAGCTACACTAGTAAATGTAACTACTGGTATAAAAGAGTGACTTTTGGGAGGCAAATGATGGCTTGTTTCCGACAGCCTGACAAGAGTTACAGTACACCCTACATTTGAAGTGTGTGTGACTGGAGGGTAAAGCTGAGAAAAGATGTTATGTATCAGTGACATCAAAGTGTAGCCTGTGCTTGGACAATGTAACTCAAGCCTGGGTCGATGTATAGATCCACTGGTCTAGAGCTCGTAGCAGATCAGATAAGTCTCCATGAGCAGTTGAGCAACACCTCCTCTAAGCTGTTTTGAAAGAAAGCGACAGAGAGGGAGAAAAGAGAGAGCCCTAGGGATGAAGCTATAGAAACTATAATTGCATTACAGAGCAAAAGTCAGATCCTTGATGTTTTCAATGGTGAACCTTTGTTTCTGTTTCATTCTTTTCTCATCATAGCACGCCCCATTACTGAGTTATTCATTTGCAATTGCAGGTCATTTGCTCCTTTGATGATGATCCGATACTTTATCACAGCGATCATACCAAATAAAGAAGCAGCCAGAAACACTTGTCTCAAAGATCACTGTCAGTGTTGGTCATAAGAATGTATTGAATGAAAAATGTCATCACATAACTAAAGGAATGCAGGGAGATCTCAGTCTTTGTTTCCCTGCCTTTAGCTCCTCTTATCGCTCCATTACAAATCTCCCCGCTTGGACCAACGTCATTTTTCTCCGATGTAGCTATCAAGTGCCCCTGCCCCCATGTGTATCGACCACCCTCCTCCTGGAGATCAATACTGAGCCTATGGAGGCTGGAACAAAAACTGTAATTACTCACAAAGCTACAAATTCCTTGGCGATAACAGCTTATTTCATTCATTATTGCAAGTAAGAAAAATACACACATGCACACACACGCGTACACCTAGCAGAGTCGCTTGCATCTTGCCGTCCTCATTTGCCGGTTTATTTCTACAAATCTCAACTCTCTTATTTATCCTGCAAAAGTGCAAGTCATTTTGTTATCATTCAACAGCAAGTTAATGGAAGTGCTGGGTCATCATATCTGAGAGCAACAACAGTATCTTGTCTTAAAGGATATCTAGCTGTTTCATAGTACATCAGCCTCTTTGTGCTCTTCAGTTCACCTTATCTTTATCATCCATATGACAATAAATGGGACGCGGAACAAGCCAAGGAAAAAAAAAATCCATTTTGAACTACAACTGGAAAAGATGAATTATTTTCCACAATGAGAAATAAGGTGAGCAATAAAACCTCTCATGATACAAAAGGGAGGGTGAGAAAGGATAACAAACAAGTGGGCGAGATTTGCTGCCTTTCAGCAACCCTCTTAAGTGGTAATGGGATAACCCTGGACACGTCAAGAGCCTATCAAACTGCCCCTCACATTCGACCCCTGGGTGAGACAGGAAGGGCCTGCTTTGTTTGTAGCAATTGGGTCCTGTGTGCAGGGCCGTAATGAAGTGACCTGAAATAATGGAAAGCCCTGGGCCCCGCTCGGATGATTTTTGCTGGGATAAGAGCAGGGATCCTGATTCGGAGTCACAGTTCATTTCATTTTTCGCCTCTGATGAGATCTCCTCCGTTATCTGATAAAATTGAACAGCCATTACCGGCAGGGGCTCAGGCCGGCCAAGCGGTAAAGCGCTGCCGACTGCTCCTAACAGAAATCCTATACACTCCACTTTGTCAGCAGTTTTGAATTCATCGTTGCTGGGGGTTGAGCCAGATGATAGGAATAATCTTGGCCCAACCAAGATTGACACTTCATTTCAGAAATCAATATTTACAATTTACTTCTTTCAAAGTTCATTCTGGGAGAAGATTCCATATTATCCTTTCCAAATAAGCTGATCATATCTCTTTCTAGCCCTGGAATGGGTTTTCCCAAAATGTGAATTTTTTGGTTAAAAAAAAAAAAAAATCAATGTCGCCATTGTGGGCTTTAATCTGCCCTTTGATGACAGTAAATCTTTATCTTTTTATAGGCAAACGGCTGTGGGCCGCTGACACCATTTCCTCCCAGAACAAAGCCCCTCGCCCCGTGTGGACTCTGGTAGATACATGGAGCCCTAATGTGGCTGGACATGCCACCGACGGGTCATTAATCAGACACTGTGACAGCCACCTCTTCCCAATCCAGCCCCGACTTCAGCCCCTAGACAAGCCCACTCAACTCCTTACCCACAGGAGGCCAAGCAGGGATCAGGGAGACAGAGGGAGAAGGGGAGAGAATGGGCACTGGGAGGAGAGGGTAGAAAAGGACGAGGAGGGATGCTACACGGGGATGATGGGTAGAAGAGCCAGTGCTCAGGATTTAGCATGTCAGATGTGGGGAATCTGGCTCTGTGTGAATCATCTTCTAAAAATGATTACAGGTCAATGGTTAGGGTTAGTTAATATAATGATCACTCCCAAATATCATCTTACATCAAGGTGTAGTTTAATTTGCTGTATATGACAGATGTATCAAATGCAAGATACACCTCAAAATTCCTCCAAAACATATTTTAAAAAGTCTTTTACTCTATACTGGGATTTTATGGCAGTGGAGAACTGATTAAGATCTTTATTCAGAGCCAAAGTCCTTGATTTGACCAATTAAGACATAATGCAGAACTCTTAAAACTAATTTCGGAGCAATCTGGTAACCCAGTAGTCTGTTGCATGATGGGACAGGAGCAGTTACAGAGCCAGGTCACCGGGGACAAGACAAGTCACTGGATCAGTGAACCATTCTGGGCCTGTAATTCACCTCCGCACACCTAAGATAAAGATGTAGCTAATGCCATTCTCACTAAACACCTCCCTCTCCATATGCCTTGTAAATGTGGGTGCTATGAGGTTACCTAAAAATGTCAGAAGCACATGTCAGCTGTCATCACCTGCCAAGTCAAAATGCTGTTGTTGTTTTTTTGGAGCACCAAGCAACAATCAAAACCTCCAGCTTGGAAAAATCATTCCAAGCAGCTCTGCGGTGTTGTTTGTTTTCTTGCCTTGTGTGTGTCTTTGAGCCATAGAAAAGCGATAAGAACACACATTAACACAGATCATCACAACTAAGCCCTCAGAGGTTCAACTTGATGTAGTTAAGGGAGAAATAACCAATCACAACTTTGGCTTCACTGAAAACCTTAACATGATTTGCAGCTAAGTTAGAGCCCAGTGAGCATGTGTGTTATCCAATTCCCATTGTTCCTTGGGATTGAACTGATGTTCCAAATCATCTTATAGGCACAGCTAATGTGGTTTCAATTGATCACAGGTTTGAAGGAGAACCGTTTTCCTTTTGTCTGTCAGATGCCTGAGGTAGCATGGGTCAAATGTATATATCGCCCTCAAAAAAGTGATATGTGCACATGAATATATAAACTCTATCTTTTTTTTGTTGTTTTAACTGCACCCAGGTGACAGCCATCCCTCTATCCATTTACAGCAAGCTCTTCTTACTGAGCCAAGCATACTCCATTAAAACCCTACTCCACCATAGGCCCCAGTGGATAAAATAAAATACTGCACTTCTCCTTATTGACTGAGTAAAATGAAATAATCTATGATGCATGAACAAGCCCTAAATGAAATAATAATGTCCTTAGCGGTGAAAAACGGATTGGTGGTACAGTAATTGAGCAGATTTATTTCCACCCATTGGAAAATAGGGGGGAGAGAGAGGGACTGGGGGTGGTAGTCTGCTGAAAACTGCCCTGCTATTTTATTTAATCTCATATTGGAGGAATTATTGGCTGGTAATCCATTGTTAAACATCATTTAGGGTGATGGATTGAGAGCGTCAGGCTTTTCCCCACGTAATCAATTCATATCTCATTAGCACGTATTATTTATGATTCTCATAATGTCCCTGCGGGGACAGGGCAGGGGGAGAGGCTGCCCCAGTGGAGGCCTCAGCTGTTGCTGAAATGAAGTGTGACATACTGTAGCTTATGACTTAATAACTGCATATATAAAAATGCTTTTGCTTGCGCTATTGATTTGTTTCAGGCCATTCTAGGAAGGCCTGGAGAAGGTAACAGGATAATAATGGCTCAGACCATGGCCCACCCCCCGCCTTTAGCAACTATGGGCAAAAGGACATAGAGGGGAAAGAAAAATAGCAAACCTATATCAAGGGGAGATATATGTTACTCATATTCCCAAAATGAGCCATAATATGTGTAATTGATTTAGGTAGCACACTCAGGAGGTAAACTCATTAGTATAACTGCCACGTTAATCTATGGGCGGAAAGCCTCATACTGAACTGGCGGCAGTTTCACCAAAAGCAAAATGAATTCCCACTTTAAAAAAACAGGAAAAGAAAGCATCCACAGTTCAAATCTTTTTATAGTTACTATATCTTTCAGTGAATAATCATAGGTGGAATAGGTCTTATGTTAATGAGTGGCAGTAAAGTCCAATATAGCAATACTTACCAGAGGGTCTTAAGAAAACATGCTGTTGGATTGGTTCTTTTGAACAAGATGTCATGATACAAACTCTACCATTATAATTGTGCAATTGTATAATTGTGTGCAGTATTGTGTTCTGTTGTTCAGTTGGAAAATATGATCCAATCAAAGAAAATATGCATTGCAATTTGAAAGGGTGCTCTTGTACAGATAGAGATTGAAGAAATACAAAAAGTGCTTAATCACACGTGTTTGGTATACCATTTTATATATATGTTTTATATACAGTAATAAAATTGTCATCATTTGAATGATTCATTATTTCCAAAATGGGGCTTGAAAAGATCCTCGGTGAAAATAAAATGCAGAATAGCTTTTTCATATTTAGCTGTACAATTTCTCCCATCTGCCCTAGGACAAGAGGCTTGTGAGGTCTTAGATCTGAGATCTGTGATCAATATCCTGGATATGCAGCTGCTGAGCTGCAGGAGCTTTCCTTCTGTTCAGTGAGCCAGCACAGAAAAGGAAAAGTGTCATATTGTGATCTTTATCCAGTAATCGTCCTGACCCGCAGTCAAGTGATATATGTGTCCACTTGTCTGCCCCAGGGCTCCCTGAGTGTCTGCCACTGTACACTATAGCTAACACCTCAGCTGTGTCCAGGCCTGAGTCCTGCATTCTGACTCTGCCGAGGGGGAGCACTTGGCTATAGAAGGCAGGGTTCGACAGAGCCAGAAGAGAATGAAAAAAGCAATTATGGACAAGTTATGTTCAATTGTGCATTGTAGCTGCTAAACAGTTTAAGAATGGAAGGATACTCGAGATAAGCTGCTGGTTCTGTCCGGGTATATTCGTAGCTTCCAAAGCAAAACGAACTGTACAAGTGAGCAGATGCACCACCAGTTCAAGGAATAACATTTTCAAGGATGACTCCAGCGGATTACATAAAAGAAGCATTTTTGTGCCAGCACTTGTCCACACTTTTCCCTATCCGCACTGCGATGCCAGGTCGGTGTTTTCAAATTTACACATCTTAGAGATTGCTTTTGAAAAGCTCCATTTTCGTGGGTGGAAAAGGCCTTAGGAAGAACAGAGGGTCAAAAAAAAGATGCATTTTCAAATTTACCTCACTTAGTGCAGACATGGCCTGAGTCATCTAACATAGACTGAAAAAAGTGGAATCACTACAGTCAAATGCTAAATGGGCTCGATGCACTTTGTTGTCCTAGACACTCACCCCTGCCCACACCACCCCATAAGACAAGGTTACAAACACTGGTGACATTATGTTGCATTAAATTGGTACAAATAATACATATAGCAAGTGGCCATGAATAAACCACAAGCTTTGTACCACCCTTACACCCAAAGATGACTGTGATTACCTGATGTCAGGTCCTACCAACATTTCTATGGTGATGTATTTAAGTTCCCACCGTTTCAGGACTTCATTCCAAACTCCTGGGACAAAAGAACTCCTGGACTTCTGTTCAGCATATTGGTCTGGAGGATTAAAAGGAAAGAGAAGTTGGGGGCGGTTCAGAGTTGTTCCTACAAATAGCCTTTTTAACTCTCCATAGCACTTTGGCACTGCTCTGTCCACTGAACGAGGTCAGTAAAGGAACTAGTCACTTCAGAAAAGCTGAATACAAACTGCCTTTAATAACCTGCCAGCCACAAAACTGTCTTCCATCTCAGACAGGTTGCAAGCTTTGCTTTTTTTTTTTTTTTGTCGAGAAGGGATGTACCTGCCTGTGACTTAAGTGGTACATATGATAGTGTATAAAATCCATATGACTTGCATGTTTTAAGAATAACAAGGAAGAAAGGTCTTGGAACGGGAATGGGATCCAGGTCCTTCTTGCTGTCGGGCAGCAGTGTTAGCCACTGAGCCACGGTGGAGCCATGCAGGGCTCTTCTATTGCTACTATTTCCAGTGTTGTTTTCAATTCCATCTCAACCACTTTTTACTTGTATTCAGACAAACAGTGGGGCTGGCTCCACACTGCTACCGCTGCGGACACTGTGGTGGTGTATGGGGTTAGTGCAACCTATGAAAGGCAAAACCACATAAGCTAAGCTCTGTTGCTACGCTGCTTTTTGGTGAGAGCCGGTCATCAGTGTGGACTGTAAGATTTTGAACCCTTTAGTCCAAGCTCATTTTCCTCTCTTACCATGGTAGCAAAGGAACCAGCAATCACTTTGCTCCAGCCCTTTATGGGACTGATGAGAAACCTGTAGTGCATCACTCCTACCAGATCACACTACCTCATGGTTATAATCTCTCTCTTCATGTAACCACAAACGTAATTTGAGGTGAGCACTGGAGGCAATACAAGAACTCGCAACACAATTCTGGCTATTCTGAGACACAAACCAAAACACTTGACCATTCTATCTGTCTGGACATGTTTCAGATCGACTTAATGCCCAAACAATCTCAGTGTTTGTGACATAAAAGTTTCCCCTTCCACGTCTCAATTTCTAGAAAAACATTTTCCAAAGACTGTATTACCAGTCTAAAATGAAACAAACATGTTAGCATGTGTGCATATGATCATATGTGTGCATATGATCAACTTTGCCTCAATACCCCAGTTCTTTTTTGCTAAGTTCATGTCATCACTGAGCATCATGCAGAACATATATTGCGCAGTCATGAATGCTCCTGTATATCCTATGCTCCAACTTTGTAAACACCAGGCTAATCCATGCCTAACATCTGTGGATGCACATGTTGGGAGTTAACAGCTGGCATATCATCTCCAGCAGTGCTCCAGGTTAAGCCAGGAAGTAGCTGATAGATAAGAGCAGCCTGAGTCCACCAAAGTCTGGTATGTACCCCCTCAAACACACATTTGTGTATGTCTTAGCCACACTGAGAGAGCTACAGATGTATGTCATCTATTTGTGAAGAGTTTCAAAGATAAATGGAACAAATAATTTGATACATGGTGTCTCTGAATTAAAGCCTGAATACATCTTTGACCTAGAGGAGCTCACAAGATCTATTGATACCAACAGTGCTTTTCTAGCCCTGTGCAGCTCTTCCAGAAATAAGATTGAAGAGGAAAGAATCAGTATGTTGGCTAAATCCATCACTGGGCATGCTGCCACAATTAAATGACGTGCTAACGCAATCCTGACTGACTGCGGCTTGCTTGCTAAAGTGACTAAGTCTGTGTTACAACAACAGACGTGAAGCAAAGGCCAACAGAGATCTTACCACAACAGCAAGCTTCCTGCAAGTCAGACTGAGTGCTGTAGCATATATTCAGTTTGCAAGGATGCTAGCAAATTGTTGACTGCTAGCTGTACCTTCACAGTCACTCTCAAACTACCAGTATACCAAGTAACCCCAGCATCATCTTTGGTAGACTGAGATGGCAACAGTAGGAGGCCAGTGAGAGTGAAGCATCCAAACGAAAGACTGTGTACAGTGGCAGCTGACTACTCAAGGTGGTGAGGACCACGTCCTGTGCCTGCAACATTTTGTCGATGATCTCTTGCTGCTGTTGCTACAGGTTAAAATGGGTCTTCTGCAGACTGGTGAGATGTTGAAGGGTCTGTCCCAGTAGAGACTCCTAAAAGTTGTCCCTGGTCTATGTCCTTCTAGTCCAAGGATGCCAAGAGTAACATACAATGATTCCAGCTCACACTTTGTCCAGTGGCTCCTTAAACATTACATATCAACAGGGGTTGACCTGACCAAAGTGTAGCATATTGTCTTGGTGGGCAATACTTGATTCACACCCCACTTGCCACATACATGCACATACATGTTAGAACAAAATGAGACTTCTCTCATCTACATACTGTACTTTACCTCACTTTAATTAAAGAAACAACTCAGTAAGTGCTATAACAAAATTCTCATTTCAGCTGGTGAAATCTGGGCAGTGAGGTGATGTGGTGTATTAGAGGGGCAGTTTATTAGTGGATGCAAGCCAGTATCCACCATAACAAAACATCTTTGAGCACAAAACTGAATCCCGACCAGGTTCAGGGGTACTGCTGTATAGCTGACCCTGCTGTCTAATGACTTCTCTGTGGAGGACAGTAAAAGAGAATTTACTGACAGGATCAATATGTGTCACATTATGATCGCCATTATCTAAGATTATATTGTATATTTTGTAGTCAATGCATATGCTGAAAAAAATCCATGTCAGCAAGTGTAACATTCAGACACTATAGTGCAAGTATGTACTAATTGCAAAAAGGTTGATACTGAGCACGGCAAGTCGAGATAGTGAACAGGAACGTTTGCCACTAACAGCTTTTCTTATACAAACCTGACATCTACTGGACAACTATTATACACCTGGACTGTACTGTCAGAAACAAATAGATGGCATAACAAAATACCAGTTTACAAATTAAGTTTAGGCAACAGCCCTTACCTAAGTGATTTTTTCTTTCTTATATATATGTGTATAATGCAACTTGAAAATACAATGCTTTAAAAACTTTAATAAAACCTGTGAGTATATGCAGGACATCAGTGTAAGTTATCATACTCTGAGATTGCAATATACCATGTTCACTGATGTTGGTGTGCCTTTTTTTCTCTTCTGGTAATTACCGACTCTCAAAAAATATTTTATTGTTGATGCACATGTAAAGCACAGACAGGTTTTTAGCTGTTCTATGCCGCGTGTGTCGTATATGGGTTTGGAAAAAAATAACATAGTGTATGTCTTCTGTTGCTGTTACAAGGCTCTAACATTGGAGAGGCATCTGCTAAGTTATTCATAAAGGCCCATTACTCCTTATGCATTTTTAATTGGCCAGACATAGCCTTTTTGTCATGATATGGAGGCTTGCAATGAATATTTACTGCCCAGTTATTAATGGCCTGGCCAATTAATAATAACCTGGAAGGATGGCACATCAAGGCAATTAAATTCCACCACACTATTCATTTTCCAAAGGGCTGTATTATGAATGGATAGATATATTTGATAATCATAGTGTTGGGTGTTGTTTAAATAATTCAGCATAGTCCTATAGCATGTTTAACTCACGTGAGATGCTTTCATTCGTGCTATCAAGTCATCAGCCTCGTCTGCGTCTGGTCTGGTGAGCAACAAAAGATGAAGAGAATGCTGATCTGTGAAGTTGCTGAGGACAATATTATTCATTTTCTCATGTGAGTCACTTGTCCTTACCTTGATATAAACCTCTGGCAGATGTTCAACTTTTCTACATATTCGCTCATCATTATGATGATCCATCACTGCAGTAGATTTCCAGTGTGTTTGAAAATGTAGAACCCCCAAAACACTGCATTTGAGCCTCTCATATATTGTTTTTGAAACATTGTGCTTTGGTGCAAGATCTACATTGGAGGAAGAGGAGAAAGAGGAAAAGGAAAGGCTTCTCTTAGACGGCTGCATGGCATTTGTTGAAAGCTCCAAATATGCATTTTAGTTCAATATTTAACATACAATGTACATCAGAGTTTTTGATAATTAAATATAAAAAGGTTATCTGTGGATGTCTGTGGGTAATGTATTTTCTAATTTCAGTTTCTGTTGTCAAATGCTACCTTACTGAAGTTTATCAACAGTAAATGTCACAAACACAAGCACAGACACAAAACTCCGCCAAGATCTATGCCATCTGCTTGTAGCATTTCTTTAATCACATTTACACTGCAATACCTGACCATGGTGTGTTGTCAGCAGACAAGTGATACCACAGTGAGACTGGACAGCAGTGGAAATGTCTACAGCCATGTAGCGAGGACAGTAAAAGACGTGCTTGCAGAGCACTGGCATGCATACAGTATGTGTGCTCACACCACTTTTTCCAAGTGACTCAATTATTTCTAAGCATAGAAAATCCATACACTGCTCACTAAAGCCCATTTTATCTACGCTGTGAGTTCAAAGTGACCGAAAAAATCAAAAAAAGAATCCCCACTGCAGATTTTTCAGCACAGGTAGAAATGAAATTTTGATCTCCTTAATTGATGGAAGGTATTGATATCAGTCCCTTTATTTCATGGAAACCATTTTTGACTGAGCTTTGGCGATTGAATTTCTAGATGGATGTCTTCTATTCTACAAGACACCTGTCTCTTATCTCCCTCTTATCTGTGAGGATCGAAGCATGCAGACTCTTGAATTACCTATCCATACAATGTCATCCGTTTGTCCCCCAAGTTGGTGTAACCCGACCTTGAAATCAGAGCCACCTAAAATAAATAAATTAAACCCTAATCAAAAATGCTACTCTCCTTTGGATGGGTGTCAAAGAAGGAAGGATGATCCGTCCTGATTTGATTTTGTTTCCAAACCACATGATGCATTCGGACAATTAAAATTTCAACAAGTCATTCGCTGATAGCCTGTGAGTGAGTGCTGCCGGGCCGGGTCCGGGTTTTGGATTTCTTGCGGTTCTGCCGACACTCTGAGGGCAGGTTATTTGTTTTGGCCCACTGCCATGTCTGAGAAAACCATGTTTCTCTGAGTGTGTGTCTGGAGCCAGAGAGCAAGGTCAAAAGTGCTCAAAGACCAGTGAAGAGATCCATCTCACTTTAACAAACACAAGTCTGCTGTATATTCAATGATCTGTCTTCAAAAGAGTTGGGAAAATTATGAATTATTTGTGCAGACCTAGTCTGTCTTTTATAGTTGAAGTTAGTTACTTGTTACTGATTACTCGTTCACCATTGGTCATTTGATTATTCTTGTTGTCCATTCATTGTGGCCTGTTTTTCATGTCTCTGTGTCCTTTTCTGTGATAATGGAAAATAGTTTGTATGTTTTTTATTGAGCATGTCACTTCATTGGTCAGATTAAGAATAAAATGAAAATTTGGGAACTGGAAACTTGACACCTATTTTTTCCCCATATCTAGTTTTCATTGTTAAATGATTAATAGGATGATATGACAGCTGCTCTTAGTCATTTGAAACTGCTGTTAACTATGTGGTATTAGTGCAGAAACTTTGTCTTGAAATTTAAAAAAAGTAGGAGATTGATGTGTGTGTGCATGTGTGTGTGTGTACGCGCGCTCACATGCAAGTGCATACACTCAAAGTAACTTGTGTGCACCCACTTGTGGAGTGTTTTGCAGCCAGTGTGGCGTGAAGCTGTGGAGATAAAAAGAAAATGAAATTGAATGTGATTAAGATGAAGTCATCAAGTATAATCTGCTGCGGCAAAGCAACGCTGCAGGGAGTTCTGATAGGCAGAGGGGGAATACTGCTGTGTTCGGCAACGGGCGACCAGATATGGGTGTGCAGCAGTCCGTAACACCCTTTTACCCAGAGGGGTCTGTCCACAATGAGAGTGACAGCAATGATGATGTCATCAAAACGGGCCCTGGCACGATGTGCTTGAAAGGGATGCCCGGTTACGGGGGGACTGCCGATTTAGTAAGCAGTGAAGCATGGCAGCTCTACTACAGGCAGTGTATAATTCCCAGCAACACAGGAAGGGACAGGGTCTGAAGTCAAAAAATAAATAAATAAATAAATAAATAAATAAATAAATAAGAAAGTAAAGAGTGTATAGCTTCACCATAAATAATGGAACACAAATGGCATTCTATACCTTCTGGCTGGCTATGCAGTTTTTTTTTGTTTTTTTTTTAACTTATTACACTCCACTGCGTTTTTTCCTCATTGGATTCTAATCTGGAAAAAACAAAGTCTACTCTTCAAAAACAGCTCAACAGGAAATAACTAAATGAGCATTCCTCAAGGTTTAAAAACAGTCTGAGAACTTTCTTTGTAGGTTTGCAATTTTTTTTTTTTTTATTTGTCTGAATAAAGAAGTTGTGATTTGTATAGGGACATAATAAAGGTTCTTTGTTACTGCACAGTTGCCCCACTGCTTTCAGCTTCTCAAGGTAAAGTTGATTTCTTTCCTGACAGTCAGACATGTATAATGTCTTTTTTGTTTATTGACTGCATTAACAGATTGCATTTGTTAAAACTAAAGACACCATTATTGATTAGTGTGCTGAGCGCATTCAGTGTAGGAGATACAGTCCGACAGGCAATACCACAAAAGCAAACCTAAACGCTGGAAAAGTTTGAAATGATGCCAGTAGAAAATAGTCATCATAAAAATAGCAATGGCATCCAGAACGCCTGCACACTTTCTACCACTGAGCAAGCCATGTGTATTTACACTGTTTTGTACTGTACTCTTAAAAAACACACAAGATGGACTGAATGCAGTGTGTACATATAACACGAGTGTCTCAATATGGCCTTGAAGCTATTAGTGCTGTAGTTTACGCTCCATGCCAAGACTGCATCACGAAGCTGCCATCAAGTGGAGAATTCTCAAAATTACAGCTGGAGGTGTACAATTATTCTGCAGCAATCAGGCTTGATTGTGTTTGGATCACTTTGATTTAGCCTGCTGTTGTCTGTATTTATATTCAGTACCCAAGGATGGGAAAGTTGCTGCAAAAACGTCCATCTAAATTGCTTCTAATCGAACATCATAATTCCCTAATGTAATTACTTTCTGTTACCTTTCCATGCTTTGTCCCCAGAAGTCACTGAATATTAAGTTAATTCCAATTTGCAGACTTCAAATTGAATAGCTCCACTATCACCATGATCCACCTTTCTTCAAGATGTATACAATTAAGTTAACGCCCACAATTACACATTTAAAAGGCTTTTCTGTCCACCAAGTATGTTTCCAGTAATCAAACATTTCTTTTCAAAAGCATCTGTGATTTGATTTCTGTTTTGTTGTGCTGCCTTTTTCAGTAAATGAAACAGATTACGGTTAGTGTTTTTCTTTTCTTTTTTTCCTCTTTTTTTTTTAACAACAAAATTACTGGAATCCAGTTATCTCTTACCCCCCAGCCCCTTTGGTATTAGATACAGCCCTGTATTTGGAATTTGTAAAAGTAATGACGGTTGCAATGTCCTTCAGATGATTTAGATGTCATATTATGGTAGATAAATTACACTAGGCTTAGAGGCATTATTCCAGATTTAATTTATTCTATGCTACAAATCTAAAGGACATCAGCATATGCGCAGCATCTGTCAGACAGAAGATTTTATTATATCTGGTGACTGCAGAGAAGCTGGATGCCTGGCAGGCAGCCCTCTTGGAAAAGTTGATTCTGTGTATTCAATGTCTTACCTTAAATCTTAAAAAGTAAATGTTTTAGTGAACTACTGTTTGGACACAGTTGGGCAAAGGTTAAAATTGGAAGATATATTATTGGGAAATGTATCAAAATCCGAGACCGAAAGATGCTATCAAGTTGTTTTCTTCTTTTCTTTTTCTTGGCAGCATAGATATTATCTGATTTGGGAGGAATTTGTATTGAGAAGCCAAGAAAATAGACTAAATAAAGCAAACCTCCATGGCTCTATTCATTTTGAATGGAATACTTCTGGGACACGCAGATGTACCATAAACACCCGATCAAGCAAAAGGGGAGGCTGGGGAGAAGTGCATAAATAGTTTAATTGTAACTTCAGAGTCCAGAACTATTTTTTCCCGTGGCAGTCCAAACAATGATTTATCAGACCCCACATTCACTCACCAGTCGAGTCATCAGGTGGTTACACACACAGATTTTTTATTTGTCTTTCAAGGTGAAACAAGAAGAAGGTGGTGTCTTTCGTTATGATCCTGTAGAGGCCTTTGGGATTCATTCAAATGACTTATGTTTTAATTTAGCCTCTCAAGATAACTAGATATTCACTTTTTTATCCTGGTATGCCTGTCCCTTCTCACCAAGTAAGAACATCCCTTATGGCATGATGTATTCAAAAATAAAGACCTCTATGGCTGAGTTGAACCTCTAGAGGTCACCAAATCACTGTGTATAATCTCCAGAGCATATTGTTCCCACAGTCAGATGACCAACAGGTTATGACTGATTTGATGTTCTCACAACAAGGAATAGACTGATATTGCTCTTTTTAATATGATCTAATTAACATCATGGACAATCTTTAGAAAAAACACTTCACAGAAAGGTTCACCCAATAAAGGCAGCTGTCTTTCAACTATCAGTGGGGCCTTAATGATTCTACATTCAGTTTCATGTTTTATGTTTTTTTTTTTTGTTTGTCTTTTTGTTTTTTTTGCCCTGTGGCTCATTGGTGAGTTAGATAGAACATCGTATCTGCAATTATTTGTTATAAAATGTAATATAAAATGTAATAATACTTAATATCAAATCAAATGGATCCATCTAAAGAAAACACTGAGAACAAACGTCTACATGTGAATACCATCCCTGTTTAATGTCTTAATCTGTGGGCTCCAGATAAAGAGTCATTAACTGGGATTCAAAGCATAATACTTCAAACAGACAACACTGTGATGATCTAACAGTTGAAACAACTGTACATTATCACAAGTGTGATGATGTGTTCATTTAGACCAAGTTGGGTTTTGAAGCACAGGGCCAGAGGAGTGGACTGAGGCAAGCAACAGCCTGATTAGATCTGATTTGAGTAAAACCCGATTTGAGTCTGAACCAGATGCTGCTCAGGTAAAGCTCCTCTGTCTCCATGACAACAAACATCCACAAGAGAGAAGCACAGGCTTAAATTAAGATGCCTAATTCTACTTAATGGTTTGAACAGAGAGGTGTGCAGGAAGATGGCACATGAGCAAAGTCAATCTCATAAAAAGTGTAATTGTGATAAATTGTTATATTTCCACAGACTGTATTCCCTCAAGGCTCAATCATTAAACCCCCAGAGATACTGAAGAGATGAGACCTAAAACTTCCACTGTCAGAAATCACACCACGACGACATGTGCATCCATGTTTTCCAGAAATTTTCATCACACAGTCATATTTATAACAGTTTTGTTTAACCACACGATGTCTGATGTTAGGATTGTAAGGTAAAGAACAGATTAATTATAAAACCAATCCAAAACAAGGCACTAGAACTGATTATAAAACTAATTCAAGGAAAGGCACTAGACAGGAAAACAGTCTCTTCATATGGGCTGATATGGTTTAAAAGAAAAGAACACTCAAGCATACTCCACCGATGCTTTTGAATCTTGGTCCTTGGGACCCAGTGTGCTCATTTTCTAATCCTACCAGGTAGTAAACTGCATTCATCTTGCACTCCAAGTTCATAATAGGCCCTGATTAGATGGCTAGAATGGAAACCAGCAAAGCCCTGGGTCCACAAGAGCTATTTTGTCATTATGATTTTGGCCAGCCATGGGAATAAGTAAAATAAAACAAACAACAAAATGGTGCCAAAAAAATTTAATAATAAATACTATAATAGCCCAGAAATAACAGCCTGGCTCATTTTCATTTTCTTAGCTGCAATTATTCATAATCATAATGTTCATCCCCATCTCTGTCTCATTAGCAACAGCTCATGTTTACCTTTCTACATCTCGACTTCAGGCTGACTGAAAAGAAGAACCATATCCATCAGTGAGTTAGTCCAACTATGAGAACCATGTAGAGTCAGCCATCAAATTAACGCTGAGTCCACTTTTTTTTTTGGTCAGTTGAGTCTAAAGAGTCCTGACCTCAGCAACCCTCATCAATTTTGCATTGTGCACCTTTAAAGGAATAACATAAACTGTAGCCATTTCTGTAAGAATGGGGTTGATTGACAACTTCAACAAACAACAGCAAGAAGGGTATGAAAACATCTTTGCTTTGTTTGTTGTTGTCTGTTGCTGTTTGCACGTGTACAGTATTGTTGGTTGTGCATGTGAGCACATCCAGACAAATTCCTATCAGTGCTGTTGATATGGCAATAAAGTACTGAATAATAATGTAATAATAAATACTGTAATATCCCGTGAATATTATGGATAGATATTAGATAGATATTATATATAGATATTAATATAGATAGATGTTTCTTTGGTCTCCTGTTATCAGTTATTATCAACTACTACTCTTGATCTCTGTAACTATCATGGTTCTCACAAATCATTTCCATAGCAGCCAAAGTTTGTGACAAAACTAATGTGCATTTTTGAAAGTGTGCTGTGTGGGTTGGAAATGGAAAATGAACAGACTTTTAGTTTTTGATTTCTAAAATCTCTGCCCTCAATGTTGTAATTCACTGCTGGGTGCATTCATGACTTTGAACTCGTTACACAAGTGGCCTGGTGTGTTTGCCAGGGGTGTTTGTTAGGATTAGGGCTGAAAATAAATGAATTTCCAAGACAAGTAGCGATTCCAATATCTTTAATTCAATACCAATACCCACTTTTTCATTACTTTGTATGAATAAAAACCTTGCAACTAAAATAAATGAATCAAATCAAATCACATCAGCTGCACTGCAAGCTTCTACTGAAGGACCTTGGTATGAAATGCAATTTGATTTAGACAGAAAACATGACAGCTAGGTGCCTACTGCTACTGCTAACATTTATGATGACAGCTTTGAAACTAAGTATACCTCTAACATAGTAAACTTAGCCAGCTAAACTACTGTCAACACATAGGACAACGCTAATGAAAGGCAATCATCAGCTACTTGCAGTAGTTTAGTGTAAATAAATCCACGGCATGCAGAGGTGTTACATGTTTTGCATTTAATAATAGCAGTTCAGTGATTGCATTTCACTCGGTACAGCCAAACTTTGGGTTGCATGTTGTCATTTACTGTCAGCGCTGACTGCACAATTTGAGCTCCACCCTTCAAAGCCAATAGTGAATAAATGACACATACCCAAGGAGCAATGTGTTGATTGTCGGTCAAGTTGTGTAGGACACAATAATTTCAGGGGTGATAGGCAGCAGAAACAACAATCATTTCGTTTGTATACACAATAGGACTGACATAATTTTTTGACACCCACCTCAGTTATGATGGGAGATTTCTTTAGCTATGGGTTTTTGATTCTAGTACAGCCACCTGGCATGAAGACTTGACTTCAGTTTTGTAGTTGAATATTTATGGTTCAGGGTTTGTTTACACATTAAAAGTCTAAAATTAATTAGACATACTACAGGCCTATCAGCAATAGTGCTTATAATAGCATGAGCACATGTGCTATCAGTGCCTGTTACATAAAAACTGACTCATCAAATTATATTCCACCCATTCACCAACTAATTAAAAACAAACACAACCCTAAAAACACACCTTGCCAAACATTCACACTATTATGCTATACAGTTACTCACATACCTGAGTGGCCTGGTTTCCAAAAAAAATCTTTTTCCATCTCAGACCTCAATCACAATACCAATATTTGCCAACAACAAGACTACCAAAGTCAAAGCAAACCATATACACCAAGAACCACATTAATAAAAAACAGTTAATATAAACCCTCTGTGGTCTGTGTACTGTTGTTTTTAGACAGAGAGGCTAGGCATGGGAAAAGACTATGGCTCTCTTGGCAGCACTGTGACATTTCTGAAACATGGAGCACCTTTCTTTTTCCCCAGTAGACCAAATTAGCACTTCTGTCCTCCGCTGCCAAAAGGCTTTCTTCAGTGGCCAGCATATAACACCAAAATGCTCTTTCCTGAAAATGGGAAAAAAAGATTTCCTTATGTGGACACAGACAGACAGACAGACAAACAGAGATTTATTTACACCTCATTTATTTTTTGTCATGTTAATATATAAAAAAAATTGCACAATGTAGCTGTGTTTGACTGAATGAATGCTTTTCAATGTGAAGGCCCAATTCCTTTCACTGATTTTTTTCTTTCCTTTTTTTCTTTTTTCCCAAAATACTGATGAAGTCTGGGGAAGTCTGGGGCTTCTTTTGCTCTGGGTTTCAGTACTTAAGAAATAATCTTATTCTATGTGTTTCTCAGATATTTATTATATAGTAGGAATAGTCTAAACCCCCATAAAATGGGTATTTATGGTTTTGTACTCTGGTCATCACAATTCAATCATCCAAATTTCACCATTGATCATACTAGTTCTTGGTCAACTCAACACTGAAAAAGTCAGTAAGAATACTAAATGTTTTAACAACTCACAAATTAATAATGAAAGCACATAAGGAAGATAGAGTACACATTAAAACACTGATTACTCCAGCAATGAGTCAACAAGTCCAATTGTGCACACCTGGGTCAGCATGTGCACAGACCAATTAAGAGGATCAGGTGTGCAAGCTACTTTTATTTAGTCTGATATGACCCCAGTCACGAACAAATTTTCACATTTGATCTTTATTACAATAAATCCTACATTAAGAAGGCTTGCCTCAACCGTCTCTGTTGTATCTCTTAACTTGCACAACTGCATCTCTCCTCCCATTGTCAGACAACTCTATTTATTCTCAGTTACTGAGATATTCAAACTGCCTGTTTCCCATCAAACTTTTGTCTTAATAGCTTAGTAATTGAGACTACCAGGGCCGGCCCAAGGCATAAGTGAACTAAGCAGCTGCTTAGGGCCCCGTGACCACTAGGGGGCCCCCAAGAGCAATGATAGAGGGCCCCAAAATCAAATTTTGCTTAGGGCCCCATGGAGGCTTGGGCCGGCCCTGGAGACTACACAATAAAAAACCTGAATGATTTCGACTCAGTCAACATAGACCAAAATAATAAGCTGTAATCTTTAGTGTTCCTACTTTTTCAGAAAAAGATAATTCATTTTCATGATTTCATCCTCAAGTGCTTTCTCTGAGTACAAAATTATTTTGATTGTCAGCACAGACATATTTTTTCCTCTGAAAAAAGTTAAAGCAAACATTAATTAGAGGTCGTTGGACTCATTTTTATGTACAGTATATCTTTCAAGGATATGTGTGACTCACAGATTTAAGCATACTAATTAACACTGACTGGTTTTTCACATTCATCATTGGCAAGTGAAGAACTGAAGGATTAAGGGTTGCTGATTACCAGAAATCCATCTTTGTTGCAATTAATACACCATGTATCGTAATGTGCTTTGTGTATTTGCACTGATTCCGTTTTTCATCAGGGAAAAAAATTACATGCATCATTAAGTAAGATCATTCTAATTGAAGTTTACGCATTACCTTGGCATCAAGAGTTCTCAGATATGATTTAATTTTACACAAAAAGTGTAACTTTAAGTTGGGCACAAACTTCAGGCCCTATAGACCTTTTTCACAGCAGCCACTGTGACATGAAAAAGCAGGTAAACACAGGTGTTACTAATGACATTAATGAAGGTTCTGTCCCATTTAGGTCTAACAGAGCCAGGATCCTGCTATTCATGCAGGCTCACTGGAAAGACTCTGCTATACTTAAATGGAACAGAACCTTCATTAAAGGTGACATATTATACCCCTTTTCCACAAGTTAACACAGTTCCCTGGCTCCTCAATGAAATGTCTGTGACATGCTTTGGTCAAAAAATCCACAAGGTGAAGTTATTACAGCTCATCTTACACCCTATAATTACAGCTCTGTTCAAAACGCTTGGTTTTGGTGCCTGTTGCTTTAAATGCAAATGGCCGTTGCTGACCACACCCCCTCCTCCACAGAGTATGCCGACTCGAGTTCGGCTTCGCGCTACCATAGCAACTGCTGACGAGGATTCTGGGAAAATATGGCTGCCGGAGAAAACAGCAGTGCAACCATAGATATCTATATTAAAGGCTAGATGTCTTACGGCGGAGTCTCTAACGTCATCACCGGCGGCCATCTTACCACAGTCAAGCTCTCTGGCGCAATCTGTGGTACCTGAGGGACCGTGAATGATCTGCACATACGTAAAATCTCTTATCTCGCTGAAATCTTGACGGATTTACAAACGGTTTGGTTTCTTACAAACGTTATTAACGTGGCTACAATTCTGGATGCTTGGACATGTTAAAATTGCAGCTTTTCTCTTCATAAAACGACTTAATCTTGCAGCATAGTTGTGTAAGGCTGAGACCGCCAGATTTAACTTGTTAAAAAAGTTTGTTTAGTCCTGGACCTGCCCTGTAGCCAAGGTCATTTTGCTATTCTGAAGACCTTGGCCATAATTTGACCATTTTTAGGGGTAAATGTTGGGTTTAATATCCTTATAATATGGTCTGTTGATATAGATCACACTGTTAAAGGAAAGGGTGTCTCCCCAACTATAGACCTTGATCTTTGACCCTTACCATGTTATTGTTAATCCTTATCATGTAATAAATAATACTTGTAATTATTGATTTCACTATGTTTTTTTTGGGTCATTTCTTATCTCTGTCCTCCATGTGTACAACCACTAGACTACTGTGGAGACTCCACAGTAGTCTAGTTCTCTCTAGAGGGTGGGGATTTCAACATGCAGCATTTCTTGATGTATATTTAAAAGGAAAATTTTGTACCTATTTTTTATTGCAAATGTCATAAAATATTACTAATATAATACAATATTTTGAATTATTACTTGTTTAAACTAAACATGTAATAATTCAAATTATTTTATCATATTAATAATATTCCTATTATAAAAGTATAGGCTACATATATCTCATGTTTCCATTCTGTACGCTGAGTTTTAGTAGCTCATATTGATTTGACATAAATACCTTGTGTGTGTGTGTGTATTCATTGTACCTATCTGAAGTCCAATGGGGAAATAAGTAGGTGATCCCAAACTTTTGGCCAGAAGTGTAACATAATTATCCATTAATGCAGTGTTATAACTACACCTCTGACGTTCATAACAAACCAAACCGTTTCGGTTGGAAATTGAGCAATTTATGGTTATTTAAAAAGTACATGCACCACTACTATACAATGTTATGGTTGAGCGAGCTGACTGTGGCAAGATGGCCGCCAGTGCGGACGTGCAACCCCATTGGCCGGCAGCGCGGACGAGACATCTAGCCTTTGTTATAGATATCTATGGTCCTCACTAGTCCACTGAGATCTGAATATACCCCAGGGATACACTCCCGCATCAAGGTCCTGATAAACTACGGTGTAAAACCTGCGCCAGTCTTGAATTGACCACCGCAAAGCAGGGGTCTTGCGGTAGGTAGTGGGGTATTTAACCCAGAATTCATGGCGAAACGCAAATTGTTGTCATTGAACATCACGTGCAAGAAGCGTGTTTTTTTTCTTGACCACTTCAGAAGACAGCAATGACTGTAACTTCTGTTTATTCCCCCCCAGCACCCGTAGGATGACACACCAATTGCACAAC